>MNCI01005969.1:579923-605036 GCA_015680685.1 Gnetum montanum
ATACACATCTTGGACTTCGTGCATGACTACCATTGGGATTACCAAGCGCAGATCCTAGGTACGCTACTAGGTTATCAAGTAGTCACACTTAAATGCTTGTAATCAAGTTGTACTCATTCCGCGTTTAACAAGAGTTTAGGGTGAGAAGAGATTAACTAAGAAAGTAGTAAATAATAATTAAACTAAGTGAATGCTGCAATGAAATAATCTCGATCTTTATTTCCGGTCATGTGCGTGTCCAAGTACGTCACACTCGAATAAAGGTTCAGTACAATTACAATCACCACACTGTGGGCATACATTGGGAGGAAAAAGGTTGAGAGAAAGAACTACTAAAACTTAACACTTAAACTAGGAATTGACAAAAAACTGCTTATCGGAACTGTCTACCTCTTATTTATAGATGAGGAGACAGGCTGCGATATTGCGTACGCAATATTGCATACGCGATATCGCGGTGAACAAAATTGTGACTCATCACTAATCATACTTAATCATAATACTTGAACTAAAACAAGTTATCATTGGGAAAATAATAATCAACAATCTTATGCTTAGTTGTCTAGGACATTGTGGCTAGTCCAAGTTCATAGAATTGAATCAAATTGTGCATAAACGCTTGTGATTTGTATGCTTGGACGTAGGCTCTACTCTACCGCTCATGATTGGCACCATTGCGGAGTCTGTGAGATAGTGTTTTAGATAACTAATTCCTATTAAGATCATTGTAGGCTCATAATGATACTTTATAAGAAAAATAACTTAAAATAAACAAAAAAGATGTCTTATTCTCACAATGTTAATTCCCCACCTACAGTTGACTTCACAAGCCCACATGATAGGACAAGGAAGAATCTGGAACTGTACTCCAACAAATTAAAGTTGTTTACACACATTAGGATCCTTATCATCTAGGCTTCACCTTTATCCTTCATTAAGATGAGTAGTTACGATGGAGAGACATGGAGGATAACATCAATAGCAATAGAAATAATAATAGTTGCAAGCTAAGTAAATTACCGAGGTAATGCATGCCACTGAAGCATTACAAGAGAAACTAGAAGTGAAATTTATCTAATAGATTTCCACCACTAAAACTAGGTAATTTAGAAAATATTAAGTGCCTAGACCCAGACCAAACTTGGAAGTTACCTTAATAGAGGCATGTATAAAAAAATTGCAACAAAAAGATCTAAAGCATAATTCTTTAGGAACCAAACTTCAAATGATTCCTTGAGTTTTCATTTGAGGAGGTTTGGGCTCAATTGTAGGCATCCCTATTATGATCCACCATTTTCATCAATGGGAAATGGTACTTAGGAGAAACATATCTCTTATGGAATAACTACCAGGAAGATGTGATGGTCAAGATTAAGGACATCACTATCTCCTACTCAATGGGAGCCATAGCTGAAGCCTTGGAATTGCCCAATATTGGGACAAAGCTTACAAAGGAGTTCATCCAAGTGGATGCAAAAGTCAAAAAGGAGTTGAGAAAGTGATGCTATGGGGTGAATCACAAGGAGTACAATGCCCTTCGTAAGGGGCAAAGAATTTACTTCAAGATTACAACCTACCACTTAAATCCCATAGTATGGCCAATTACGATTACCTACCCAGGCATGTGCTATTGTAAGCAAAAAATTCCCAATCAACCTTGGAGCAAGTTCACTCCACAAATAAATCATCTTCAAGTACTAAATCTAGATAATATGCAAAGACAAAATTATTTGCTAGAAAATAAGAAAACTAGCTATCTTCAATTAATTTATTAGAAGATTACAACAAGATTCACAAAACCCACAACATCTAAAACCTATCATACTCAACTAATATTGCAAAGCATGAGGCTCTACAATTACATAATGGTTATTCTCAATGCAAGACACAACTAATAGAAAACTCTCCCACAACCTGAGATTGAGATCTTCAACTCACAAGTGAGATACAAGAGGAAAGAGCACAAAGACCAACACACCAAAAGTTGTTCTTGGAGCTGCAATTGCCAATTGCACTCATCTAATGTGCTCACCCACTTTCTGTTACTTAGCTCTCTACTCTTAAGAGCATTTTTCCTCACTCATGCTTCTCAACAATGATGAATACATACACATTTATATGAAACTAGAAGGTAAGAAACCCAGAAACCTTTCCTCAACTTAACCTAAGACATCTCACCTACTAGGGTTAAATACAAAAATGCTTGTTTTGATGTTTGGAACCTCCGAATGGCTCCAAAAAAGTTCCCATAGACCTTGGAACCCCCTAAACTCATTGAAATGAGTCCAAAACACCCCTAAACATGCCAAAACATTTAGGAATGATTATTAACAAAATCAACACAAGAAGACACACACTAATAGGACACACTCATCGAGATCTTCTTCAAGCTTGAAACCTGTAAAAGCAACTTGCAGGACAAAGCACAAGGGAATCAAAAGAGGTATTCCTACACCAAACCTACCATAGTTGATATTTTTAGAAATTGTGAAAATATTTAAAGAAAATAAAAAGGGTAGGAAGACATTCCCCTTCCATTGCTTGATTAGAAAATTATGTAAGAGGGGAGGGATAGCTCATTGTGCCAATGACACAATTTGGAAGGCTCCTACCACATCATGATAGGAAATGATGAAACATAAGGTACCTACCAAGTTCTAAGATGAAGCACCACTACTTGCATAAGAAAAATTTATAGTTGATGAGTGCCTAGATGACTTAAAGAGCAGCATCATTAGTATGCATTAGGAAGTGCTAGTAAAGCATAAATCTACTATCCAACCATGATCCACTTGAATAAGGTCACAAAGATCATTAGCTAGTTGGCATATGACTTAAGTGATTTATTCTCTTCACAATGAGCCTGGGTTGTTATTCATACAGTCCCTAATGTAAGAGAAGTCACAATATCTTTGTCTGCTAAGCAGTTTCTAGAAATCTCAAGTAATGCCACAACCTTCTCTGTGGTTTTGAAGGAAAGACAAGGTGCAATAGTCTTGGTTATGTCACACTAGGACTAGGGCATAGTTGCTGAGATGGTTGTTGATAGAGTAGGCAAAGCTTTGATGGCTCCTATAGCATTTGCACCAAATGTTGCTAAAATATTATATGTCCAAATGTTTGCAAGAAATAAGAGCAAGGGGATGATAAGTAGTACAACATGAGAAGGTGCTCTAGTGATTGGTGGGATCTAGGCAACCAATTCTAGAAATATTCGATATTTTGAAAGACATTTCTCTTATCCAGTCAAAGCTACTAGAGACAAAGGGAAAGCTCTTAATTACAAAAGTGCAACTAGAGGAAGCTATCAACATCAATCGAAGGTTGTTAGTGAAGTTTGCTGATCTAAGAGCCTAGTTGTTTAATGTTATCATTTTATGGCCTAAGCTAATAAGGGGTGAAGATTTTTAAAAGCTTTAGGATAAACTAAAGTAGGTCAAGAATGCAAAAGAAAGTGTAGTCTAGGAAGCATCATCATTGGACATAATGCTTATTGCTATCAATAATGACCATTTATGGATGCATAGGGAGAATAAGTTACTGATCAAAGAAAACTAATGTCTATTGAAGGTAGAGATACAAAAGGAATAATTTGTGAAATATCTTAGATAATAGTAAGAACAAATTACCTAGGTTAACCAAAATGTAAGGAGGCTGGCTATAGAGAACTATAATCTAGTGATGAATAAGGTGTATCATATGTCAAAAGATGGTCATTGAGATCACCACCTAGAAAAATGAGATCCTAATATACCAAAATGTAAAAAATCATTAAAAAGATCATGTAGGCATGCTCAAGGAGATAAATAAAAAAGAAATAACATTGACAAAGGAAAAAATGAATTATGCCTTCTAGCAGCTCCAGCAACATGATGATACATGGTTACCTATCTTTGATCTGTTAAACACATACAATAAGATGGAACTCCACATGAAGGAGTTGCAAATTGAGAAAATGATAAAATACATGGAGTTGGCCAACCTATGATATGCAAACTTGGTAATGTTGATTGTAGGGTGGTCAAAGTCAAAACTAGAAAAGCAAGTCACTAGTTCCTAACTCCTATATGAGGTGAAGTTCAAGCTCCATAAGGAAACCAAATAGAAGCTAGAGATAGCTAGTGCGAAGCTTGAGGTTCTTAAAAGCATATTCAAAAATCAATGATTAGTCACAAAGAACTTTGCAAGACAAATGGTAGACCACTAAGAACTATAAAACACTATGTGAACTTTTGATGTTGAATGTAAGTAATTTGCATTTTGGTTTGTGAATGCCAAGATGTTTCCAACCTTGCCTTACCTATGGAATGTGCTTGCACCATCTACTCTAGGTGATACCTTCAAATTTTCTGAAGCAACAACAATGGGGTAGCCAAGGCTACCAACTAGACTAAGGTAGGAGAAGTGTTAATAAGAACCATAAAAGCCTTCGCCTCCTAGCACCACATAAAGCATCTACCTTAGTCCATCATTATACACAACAGCCAATCAATTTCTATAAAGTGTCTAATTTTGATAAACTTCATTATAATCACTTGGTGATGAGGAGTGAGCAGTCCCTACACCCAACCATATGAATCACTAATGTTCACTAAGTGATCTAAATGAATTTCATAGACTTTAGCTCTCTAAGTACATTGGGTCTAGGTAGTGAATATAACAAATGTGATCATTGTCTTCTTAGTTTCACTTGTGAAGTCAAGTGTATGGTTAAGTTTAACTAAGGCATATGATTTTTATCATTTTATGTTTATTGTTTAAATTTCCTAAGTACAAAAAATAAAGTATTTAAATGCTTAATTAATATAATCATTAATTAATGCTTAACTAGTTCTAACATAAGCATCTGTTCCCATCTTTTGTACACATCTTGAACACGTTACAATGCTACTAGGTTAGCAAGTGTTAAGCACCACTAGGATTACCAAGTGTTAAGCGTATGCTCGAGATGGTTGTACTTATGTCCTTTAATTATCAAAATTTAATTAATGAATTAAGTGCATTAAAGTAAAGTTCTTGAATAATAAATGCATAAAGTAAACATTAAGCTAAGTCCAAGTGTTACAAGGTTTATGAAGAAAGCTCATCTTTATTGTCAATTACACCAAGGTGTTTAGGTACATTAGTGCTCAAATAAAGATTTGTATACTTCTCACTCCTACTATAGGTACTTAGAAAATATTCTAACTCTAGAGAAACGAAAATGCAAGAGTTTGGCTAGCTACTAATGAATGGATGCCATAAATGTGGCTGGTGAGTGCGTATTTATAGGAAATACAAGACACTACATTGATGGGGTCATGTCAATGCATAAAACCAGGCATCGACATGACTGTGTAGAGGTGATCATGTTGACATCACAGCGTTGACGTGATCATGTCGACAAGATCGCATTGACGCACCCTAAGGAAGATGCTTCATCATACCCGCATGACTAAATGAAAACTTATCCTTGAGTGAACAAAAGGAGGACTAAGTTTCTTTACAAAATTTTAGGAAGGTATGGGATTATTAACTAACTAACTGACACATAATTGAGTCAAACAAACACTAAGTGCCCAAGTGTACAAATTTACAATCATTACAAAATTTGGTGTTCATGACAACAAAATTGAACACCATGACAAAAATAGATGGCGCAACTCCTCTGGCAACCTCAAAATGAGAAGAAAATCAAACGGTCCTAGGTGGTGGAGGTTCCAGAGGTTCTAAAGGATCTTCTCTTACATCTGGTGCACACGGCTATTACAGTTGAGGCTATGGTTATGGCTATTCGGCTGCAACTATGACTTTTGGTGAAAGACAAAGTATTTAGTAATGCTTTCATGTTCTCCTCCTTGCTCTTGTGATCATACACAGTTCACGCAATATCACCAATATGGACCACTATGGAAACATCCCAATGACATGGCATTGTAGGGAACAACTCCTTGACATTGATAAACTAGGTATGAAATTATTTATGTTTAATGTTGAATGCCTTGATTACATTCTATAGCTCCTAGTAGTCATTCATTCTTTTGGATAGGTTCTCTGCTGTTGATCTTTGATTAGCAAACTTTACCTTGAGAACCTCGAGTTCAACATTGGTTTTTTCTAGCTTCTATTTTGTTTCTTTATGGTAATTAAACTTGGCCTCGTACAAAAGGTACGAGCTAGTTACTTGTTTCTTCAATTCTGACCTCAACTTTCTGGTGGTTAGCATTGCCAAGTTCGAGTAACAAAGGTTGGCAAGCTCCATGTACTCCATCATCTCCTCGATCTACTACTCCTTGAGGTAGATTTAAGCTTTGTTGTACTGATTCAGTCCGTCAAAGATGGGTTGCCATACATCACCTTCTTGTTAGAGCTGCTGGAGGGTCTCATTCACCTTCGTCTTCACTAGTTGGATATGTTTTTTGTTTATCTCCTTCTGCAAGCCAACCTAGTTCCTATAATGGTTCTTGACCCTTTCAAATTTGAGGACATCAATTTTCCAAGTGGCAATTTCAATTGTAGGCTTCTAGAGAAGGGCATACACCTTCTTCATCAAGAGATTTTGATTTTTTGCAACCAACCTCCTTAATTTAGTGTTTACCTTGGCAAGTTGCTCTTGTTATTGTCATATGAATTCTGCAATTTAATCCTTCTGCATCTTGACATTTCATAGGTGATGGTTCTCTTGGATCATCTCGACATTCTCCTGGTGAACCTCCAACAAGTCCTTTTGAATGTTATTTTTAGTGGCATTTGCTAAGGACTAATCAAAGATTGTTGATTCCTTCATGTATTTAGCCTCCTAAAGTTTTGCCTAAAATTGTTAAAAAGCTTAGCCTTGTGCTACATTTTAGTTGAGTACGAGTGGATTAGCAAGGTGGGCTTTCAATTTCACAACCTCAGCAACCAATCGTTAATTCTACTCTATGGTTGCCTCGAGTTTGGCATTGGCAATGAGGACCTTACCCCTAGTCATAGGTAGCTTCAATTGGCTTGATGAAATGATTTCTGGGATATCAAGGACATCATAAATTGGTTGCCTAATTCCTACTAGTCGGTCCAGCAACTCCTCTTATTGGGCTATACTAAATATTCCACTTCCCACTCTTGTGAACATCTTCACGTCTTTGAGTGTAGCAACATCTAGTACAAATGCCACAGGGACATTGAGGGCATCAACCACTCTATCAGCGATCATCTCTACCATTTTTTCCTATCTTTGATGCTACATCACTAGAATAGTTGCCCTGTCACGCTCCTCTAAGCGCATTAAAAAGGTAGCAACATTCCCAAAGATTTCTAGGGATTGTTGTTATTGAGAGAGGAACACCATTACATCTCGGGCACTAGGATTAGATATTATGAGCACTTACATTCTTTAAGTAGAAAAAATTAGCATTAAACCCTCCATCTAGCTGATTAATCATGCCACCTCATTGAGATGACTTAATGCTAGCTTATAGATAAAGGGTTCACCACCACTTGGTCCTACCTATTGCTGTTGCAAGAGTTGCTCATGGAGTTCATGCATGTGCTCAACGGCAGTGCAAGACACTAGCATTGATTATTCAGTGGCAGCTGCTCCTCTTCCAGCACCTTAGCAGGCACTTTATCCTTCATCATTTTCATCCAAGAGGTAGGAGGAACATGTCTGATGTTGTCATTGGCGTAGTGGGCTATTCCTTCCCTTCTGCATAATTTTCAGATGAGCCATGGAAAGGGGAGTGCCTTTTTCTCACATTCATTTTCTTTGAATTACTTCTCTATCTCAAGATAGATCATCTATGGGAGGTTGATAAGAAATTTCCTGCTCAAAGTGGCACATTCACAGGTAGAGAAGGTTGTCACTTTACTGGGCCTCACCATCAAATTACGGTGGTACACTGCCATATTGAAATATGCACACTCTATCATTGTAAGTGCACTATACTCCTTATAGTCAACTTTGTAACACCATTAGACCCACCCCTTTTTGACCTCTAGGTTTTCTTGTGTTGAAATTTTTGCCAAGGTTGTTCTAGTTTCCTAAAACCCAAGGATCTCAAAAATGGCCTTCACCAAGTAGGACAAAGAAATGTCCTTGATCTTCATAGTGGCATCACCTTGCCTATTATTCTATAAGAGATATGTTTCTTCCATGTACCATTTTCCATTGGAAGTGAGAATAGGCCAAATGGGAGAAGTCTAAAGTTGAGCTTTAACATCTTCTAGGGAAATGTCAAGGAAAGATCCAAAGTTTAGTTTAGGGAGAACCACTTTTTGAATCTCCATGGACCTAATTTACTTTAAGAAAGCCTCATTAGAGTGACCTCGAGGTTCGGTCTTAGTCTGGGTGTCTCATCTTAGTGGGACTACTTTGTTTCAGCTTTCGAAATCTAATGGACAAATTCCATGTTGAGGCCCTCCTGAGGAGGTCCCATTGCATGAGTTTCAACTACTTGCTCTTGGGGTGACTCTGCTTCTTGGCCTTTTTCAGTTCTAGACTACTTGTCCCTTGGTTGGGATGGTCCTCCTTCCTGTGGGCATTTCAATCTTGGTGCCATTTGTTATTACAACATAATTAAGGATTAGTGTTTGGTATGTAACTTTATAATGTTTGAATACCTTATCTCGTTGGATTAATTACACTTGACTAAGTTGTGGCCATGGTAGATTTTATTATTTTAATATTATTTTTAATTACATGGCTACCAGAGTTTGTTGTAAAGGTTTAATGCTCATTAATTAGTGATTTTAATATTATTTTATTGGCTAAACCTTGTGGGAGTTAGAAAATTTCCAAAAAACATTTTGTCAAAAACCTAAGGTTTGTGGCCCCCATGATGTAGAGCTCACCTTTGGTAGTTGCAACAATGAAGAATGAGGTTAATTGGACAAGTGGTGTGAAAGTTATGGGCCCTGGAAGATTCTAGGCTTTCAAAACTACAAAAACTCCTTTACTGTTTGGAAGCAAATCACAAAAATTTTCAAAGGGTGGTGCTATATTTATAGATTTTTATGTTTGCGTTGATAGGATGTCATAGATGGGGTCATGTCAATGTGAGGGGTTGTGTTGATGAGATACCACTGACATGGCCGAAAGACAAATTTTTTCTTTGGAAATTTTGAAGAAAAATAAAGAGTTTTTGCATAAAATTGGAGTCCATAGAGATCCAAAAAGGTCAATAAGATCAAGAAATGCTCGAAGAAGGCTGGATAATTTACAAAAAGGGATATTTATTGGGAGAATGATTGGAGAAAACTTAAAAAGGAGTGCAAAACTAGACACAATCAATGTGGAGCACAAATGAATTGAGTGCAAAAATGTATAACAAATGAGGAACTTAACTAGCCTAACTAAGGAGTATGCAAGTGGGTCCTCCCCATAGTAGGCTCATGCCCTTAATACCTTTGCATGCCCTTAAAGCAAGGAGTCCATGAGTGCCATGGGTGATGAATGATTATGGAAAGTTAAGGACTAACCCTCGTAAAAAACTACTGAAGAATTTTGACATATCAAACCAAGACATTGAATAAAATATGAAAAATGATAGTGAGGTGAGTTATGAGAAGCATAGGTGGATGAGGTGAAAAGTGGTATTGAGTCTTGTATCATGGTGACATGAAGTCCCTTATGGATTTTGTGGTTAATATGACTTGACAACATCCATCCTTAGTTCGAATCAAAAACAACCACTTTTAGTGACTTTGCATCAACGCTCTAAGATTAGTCCACCCCCTCAAGGTATCATAACATCTCCACACATCAATCATCATTCCTAAAAGAAAAGAAAAGAGAAGTAGGAAGTGAGATGGGCTTTAGTTAGAGGGGACCTTCAGTCATGGGTAACATGTATTTCTAGTCCCATAACTAGTTCTTGTAGCCCATTGTTTTGTCTAAGGGGTGTGCTTTGAATTCCCATTATTGTTGTTTTTTTTTGTGTTTTCTATTTTTGTTTGTTTTTTATGGGAACCACACCATGCAAAGAATTTTAGCTTCTTGTTATCGGTTGACAGTGACATGGTGAGAAATCCATGGAAACACTCATGCACCCAAGAGGGTAGGCNAAATGGTGAGAAATCCATGGAAACACTCATGCACCCAAGAGGGTAGGCAAGTACAAAGAGCATCAAATCTCCTTAAAGTCACATCCTTGTCTATCCATTTAATCCTTCCCAAGTTTGAAAACTACCAAGGTCACAAATTCATTAAAAATTTCACTTAAGAAGGGACCACATATTTCCAAAATAAGGGAACATCATAGAGTTTTGTGGGTGGATGGATGACATGGACTCACTTCTTGTTATCATGAAAAAGAAATCATGTCTTAGTTATCAATACCAAAATTCAAAGATAGAATCTAGACATTAGCAATCAAATAACATTATAGTACAAACCACCATCAATCAACAACTACAAATGCACTTAGTCCTTGTGACAACAAAGAAAAACCAAAAAACATAAGAAGAGCATTAGAGAAATCCAAACCAAATAAAGTAAAATATGGAAAAAATTGTAAAATATTTAAGAAAGAGAAAACAGTACTAAAAATGGTGTAAAAAAAAACTGAAAAACTAAGGAGCCACTTTGATAGATCAGAATGGATGGCCATCTCCCCCATGACTAAGTTGGAGGAAGGAGATCTGAAAAATTAAGTGTGTGTGTCCATCCATTGAGGCATTCTGGTCATTGGCTCTTTTGGACTTATGGAAAGGTTTGAGTTGTTGCATGTTGATGATTAGTTTCTTGTTTAGGCTCTCAGGTTTGTAAATTAACATGGCCCTAGAAGGAAAGGTTTCATAAATAATATAGCCTTCCACAATGTTTAGAACTTGGTTCTCTATGGTACATGTGTGGGATTCCAGTAGAGGACCTTATCTCCTAGCTAAGATTTTACTTTCCTTATTCTAAGGTCATGTCATTATTTGTTGAATGCCTTGTGCAACTTGTTAGATGATAGGGCTACTAATCGATTCTCGTTTAGCAAGTTGAAGTTCATCAATCTTTCTTTTTACGCTAGACTTAAGTCAAGGTTAAGGTCACAAGCTATTGATAGTGTATAGAGCTTCATTTGAATTGGAAGAGTTGGTAATTTTTCATACACAAGCTCATAGGGAGAGTAGCTAATAGGAAGTTTCCAAGTGAAGTAGTAGGCCCAAAGGGCATTGTTGAGTTTCATGTTCTAATCCCTCCTATATTTATTAACAATTCTTGTTAGTATTTTTGTTATTTTCCTATTTGTAACCTCAGCTTGACCATTAGCTTAGGGTGGTAGGGTGTTGTTAATTTATGTTGAACCCCTAAGAATTGCATGAGCTTACGAAAGGTAGTGCCTATGAAATGAGTACCATTATCAGAAATAAGTACATGTGACACTCCAAACCTATTTAGAACATATTGTTGTACAAACTAAGTAGCCATAAAAGATGTGCAATCGGTGATGGCTGTAGCTTCTACCCATTTCATACAATAGTCAATAATAACTATGATGTATGTCTTTTCATTTGACATGGGTGTGATGAGACCCATGAAGTCAATGCCTTAAATGTTGAAGAGCTCTAGTGGTTATATCCACTGTTGAGGTTCCTCCATATGAGTAGTCATTCCACCATCACATTGGCAGCGATCATAGAAGTGGACAAAGTGATGAGCATCCTTGAGAAGTATTGGTCAATAATACCCTATCATGAGGATCTTAATGGCCTTGTGTCTCCCAACATAGTGGCCCCCACAAGGGCTCTCATGAGTGTCTTGAAGCATGCACAACTGATTAGCATCAGGTACATACCAACAAACTAGACCATTAGCGCACACTTTGTAAAGGTGTTCGTTGATTTCCATGAAGTGTTTTTCCTAGTGAAGAAATTGTTGTTTCTTCTTGTTGTCCTAATCTTGTGGCATCTCTTAAGTGAGAAGATAGGTGAGAATGCCATTATACCAATTGGGTTCAGTGGGCATTTATTTAGTTATAGCCCTAGCAAAGAGGAGTTCATCAGGAAACTGATTTGAAAGTGAGCTCTCATTCTCTTATTGTCCCATCGCAATTGAGATAAGTGGTCAATAACCATGTTCTTGGTTTCCTTTTGATCAACCATTGTAAGATCAAATTCCTACAAGAGCACTAGTTACCATATAACACAGGGGCTCATTGATAGTTTATTCATTATGAACCAGGTTGCACTATGATCTACGTGCATGAACACCTTGTACCTAAGCACATAGTGCCTAAATTTCTCCAAGGTAAACACCACTACCATCAATTCTTTTTTTGTTGTGATGTAGTTTAGCTATGCATCCACAATGCTTTTGCTCACATAGTGGATATAGTATGGATGTCTTTTATCATCCAACTATGTAAGCACGACTCCCAAGACATAACTAGAAGCATTCAAGTACTTGAACCAATTAGGTACTCATAGAATTGGGGTTTCTATGAGCTTTTTCTTAAGTTGTTGGAATGCACATTCACATTCCTTGGTCTAGACAAATAGAGCATCCTTCTTTATTAGCTCCACCAATGATTTGACGATCTTAGAAAAATTCTCTATAAAGTGTCGATAGTAGCTAGTGTGGCCAAGGAATAACCTCACATCTTTGACTATTTTTGGCTATTATGTAATTCCTTGGATGACTCTTATTTTTTAGGGTCCGCCTCAATCCCTTTTTCTGAGATTCTGTGTCCCAACACAATGCCTTCCTAGACCATCAAGTGGCTTTTTGGCCAGTTAAACCTAAGGTTTACCTTCACATACCTTTTCAGAATTTTCTTAAGAGGGTCAAAGGCTTACCTAAATGTAACCCCATAGGTGGAGAAGTCATTCATGAAGACTTCCACCTTACTACCAATCTACTATTGAAAGATGCTCAGGATGAGGCGTTGGAATGTGGCAGGGACATTAAACAAGCCAAATGACATCTTTTTGTATGCAAAAGTCCCCTAGGAACTTGTGACTGTTGTTTTAGCCTTATCCTCTAGTGCCATCTAAATTTGGTTATAGCCACTATAACCATCCAAAAAGTTGTAGAAGAAATGATTAGAAATGATGTTTAACACTTGGTTCACAAATGGCAATGAAAATGATCTTTATATGTTACCATGTTCAACAGTCTAAAATTGATGCAGATCCTCTATTTGCAACCTTTCTTTCGCATTATCACAAGCAGGCTAACCCACTCTCTATTCACAATGGGATAGATGAACCCCACCTTGAGGAGTTGTTCAATCTCCTCTTTCACAATATACTTCAATTTAGGGTTCCACCATTGCTATGATTGCCTCTTTGGCTTGATGGAGGCATCTGTGTAGATGTGATGCTGGCATATGTTTGGATCAATTCTAGCCAACTCATGATATAACCAAGAAAAGACTATTGGCCATTTGTTGACCACCTCTGACAACTTCTTTTTTTGTGTAGGAGCAAGGTTGGCATTAATGATAATCAGTTTACCATTTTTTAGAAAAACATATTTCATTCTAGCTAGTAGATTTCTCAACTCAAGGGACTCATGTTTAAAGCTTTCTGGGATCTCCAACTCTCCCTATTTGATGTCATCAGGTTCACTAGAGAGTTGGTGATGGATTTGCTCCATCTCATCCATGCCTTCAATATAGGCACTTGTAAGGCTCTCAATTTGTTCCATGCAAAGAGTTGACTTGCTATCAAGATCAACTATCAGCCACTAGGTACCCTCTTATTTTGTGGTTGCTGTGTATAGTCACCTTTAAATTTCTATTACATTAGCACATTGCCTCCATGCTATAATTGATGTGCTTTTCATGATCCATAATTTCTGCACACAATTGCACCCTCTATCACTGTACGTGATGCATGGAACATGCTTCCTCTTAATCTTTCTGAAATCATTTTCCTTAAAAAGTTCTAAGGAGAGGTCTCTCATATCGAGTCATGCATCTTTAGTGCTCAACCAAGCCCTTTACATGATGATTGGGAAGTCCCCCTTACAATTGTCTACACAAGTCACTAAGAAGTTAGCAGGAGAGGACTACCCACAGACAGTGGTCACAATGTCCTGCACCAATCACAAAGGAACAATGATGGATTGATCTACCAACTCAAGATGAATGTTGCTCTTCTTGAGAGGAGGCAAGTTCTAGGCTTTGTACATTTCATGGAAGATCAAATTCACATCAGAAACTAAGTCTAGAAGAGCCTTGCAATGCTCATTCCCAACGATTTGTAAGTAAATTAGGGGACTTCCAGGATTAGATCTTTTCCTTGGAAGGTGGCCAACCTTGATCCAATTGATGAACACATGGATCAACATTGTAGTATGCACTTTGGGAAGCATTTTGTTTGAAGGGATCTTGAATGATGTAGCAAAGGATGAGGGAGAACTAGGATCATCAGCTACAAGTTTCTATGAGGGCTTAGAATAATTGTTGGTTCAGAAGAAAGGTCCTTTTTAGGATTTATTTTCTAAATCACTTGGCTAGAAAGCTAGTTATAAGTTAACAGCCCCTATGGTGTTTCTTTGCTATGGTTGGGCAAGAATTTCGGCCTGCATGGATGGAGCTGCTGGCAATTGAGTTGAGGGTGGAGGTACATGTATAGAAGGATGAGGAAGGTAGAATGAAAATGGGGATTCCCCCCTTGTAGATTGAGCTTTATAGTATTCAGGAGGATATTAGTGATGCTTAAAAGATGTGTAATTGGAAGAGTCATGTAGAGAAATCAGTTGTTGAACATTACCCATATGGATCTAGCTACCAGTCAGGGTACAACTACCTTGGTGGTGGCATCCCTCATGATTGTGAGTGTTGCCACTACTGGTACTACTCATGAGGTTAGGATGGAGCTCCACTTGAATAGTAGGCTTACTGTTGGTGGAACTACCTATAATTACCTTAAGGATAAGATAACCTCTTGGGTGCTTTCCTTCTTATCAATCTAGGATTCAATGCATGTACCTCAAACTCTTGTAAGTGTGACACAACAGGGTAAGATCCCTTAGGATGTTCATATTGATAGATGTCACATCCACCATCATCATCTGTCTCAGATTTTACAATCTCCTCGATGGTAATAACTTTGCCCTTACCCCTTTGATGGGCACGTTTAGCTTCCTTCATTCATCTCCAGTCATGGCCACTACCTTTCTCTTTGGACTCTTTAGTAATTCTAAGAGCATTCTGGAATTTTTCATCTAAGGAATCCCACATTTTTCTACATTGGCTGATATTTTAGAAATAGATTTTTGGATCAACAAGGTTTTACATTGCACCACTTCATCAAGTGGTGCCTCCTCCTTGTTGTCACAAAATCAAACTTTCCCTTTTTAGATGGAAGGATCCTAATTGTACTCCTTTATATTGTCTCTTTTCCTCAACTCATCTTCTTCTTTGGCCACCTCCTCAATCAACCTTTGGATTTGATAAACCCTTAGCTCTGAAAGTCTTCCTTGGGCATAGATCCCAAGAGTTCTCCTTATTTCTATCCAGAGCCCATCTATGATATGGAAAATCTTCTCCCCTTAAGAAAAGCCATGGCATGGGCACATGTGCAACAAAAAGTAATATCTTCCCATGACCGCAACCAAGGATTCATGTGTTTCTTGTCTCTACCATTGGATCTACTTCCTCAAATTAGACACTTAAGAGTACATTTGATACTTGTCATTGAAGAGTTCAAGCATCGTACTGCATCTTTTCATCAATTCCAATTCTAAGGACTAGTACTAGCTTTCAGCCTCCTTAATGAGTGTCCTAGGGAATAACTTTAGTTTTTGTCATACGTTTTAAATTTCATGCAAAGCACAGGCATTGTGAAAGGCTTGAAGATGATTTTTTGGATCTAAGTTGCATCCTCCTTCAAACTTTGGGATATTATTCCTATCCAACTATTTGATTCTACTATCTTTCACATGCCTCATTAGAATTCTCATGACCTTTGCAATGTTTAGCATATTCCTTGCTGCAAGCAAAGGCTCATCATAGTCATAGCCACTATGATGGTCATGATGCCTATGATGTCCTTAGTTGCCCCTTTGTTCATGATGGTGGGCCTTCCTTAATTGCCCATGCCCCTTGTTTCTATTGTTCTAGTGGGCTTCATGCTCATCTCTATCTTGTTAGTCACCTTCATCATGGTCACGTCCTTTGTGGCTTTGGTCAGAGCTGGAGGAGGTAGAATATGAGGATGTTGAAGGTGAAGATGGAGGAGATCCATCACTAGCATAGTGCCTACTACTTCCTCTTCTTAGGTCATAACTACATTCACCATGTTGATCTCTATCATGGTGCTTGTCCTGGTTCCTGCCTTGACTCCCTCCTTTGGAGCTCCCATGGTCATGGAACCCGTTTTCCCCTAAACCAGGATTATTTATAGTGGACTATAAATTCTTGTTAGGGTCTCCTTCATTAAATAAGAAGGGAGCAAAGTTAGTATTTTGAGAACCCCCAAAGAATGGATCCTTACCTTCCTTTTGGCCTAGCAAGAATAAAGAGTTTGTGAACTATTTCCCCTTTAACACCTTATAGTGCATATCCTATTGTTGATCTTTCTTCTGTTGTGTCTCAATGGGATAATAATCTCGATAGTCATGGTCCTACATAACATATTCAGCATTAAGCTAATAGATGTCCAATTTCATTAGACTTTGAAGTAGTATCACAAAAATTGATCAATTAGATGGTAACAAAATGTTGCCCTCCATGTTGCTTCACAGCAGCTATTCATCCTGATCCAAAATGAAGGTGAAGTCTAGCACATACTCATTAGGATGAGCATATACCACCTTGCATTGTTGGATCTACCTTTGTATGGCGATGGAGAATCTCCCCTATGAGAAGAAGCCATATTAGATTGGAAGAAAAATAGTGTTCTCTTATTGTTATTATTATTTTTCTTAATGATGTTAACTTTCGGGTTCGTTACAATATCATTAAATAATTTCACTAACTCCTAGATAGCACATGTAGCTAACTAAAGTCCCTAGCAATGGTGTTAATGATGAGTAGCAAGTAGTTCCTATGCCCAACCATACAAATCACTAACATTCACTAAGCAATCTGGTCAAATTTCATAGACTTTAGTTGTCTAAGTACATTGGATCCAGGTAATGAATCTAATGAATGTGATTGTTGTCTTCTAAGTTTTACTTGTGAAGTGCAATTATATGGTTAAGAATAACTTAGGCATATAATTTTTATCATTTTATCATTATTATTTAAATTACCTAAGTGTCAAAAATAAAGTATTTAAATGCTTAATTAATCTGATAACTAATTAATGCTTAACTAGTCCTAACATAAGCATCCATTCCCATCTTCCATACACATCCTAAACATGTTACAAAATTACTGGGTTACCAAGCATTAAGCACTACTAGGATTACCAAGCGTTAAGTGTATGCTTGAGATGGTCGTAGTGCTTTAATTATTGGAATTTAATTAATTAATTAAATTTGTTAAAGTAAAGTGCTTGAATAATAAATGCATAAAGTAAACATTAGGCTAAGTCTAAGTCCTGCAAGGTTTATGAAGAAAGCTCATCTTTATTGCCGATCACACCAAGGTACTAAAGCACATCAATGCTTGAATAAAGATATGTACACTTTTCACTCATACTACTGGCACTTAGAAAATACTCTAACTCTAGAGAAATGAAAATGCAAGAGTTTGGCTAGCGACTAATGAATGGATGCCATAAATGCAGCTAGTGAACGTGTATTTATAGGTAATACAAGACATTGCATTGACAAGATCACATCAATGCATCAAACAACACATTGACATGATCACATCGAGGCATCCCGTTGACGCACCTTGAGGAAGATGCACTTGGATAATTTTGTAATGTGATACTCATGCTTATTATTTCTGTTAGTCAATTAGTAAGTTTTATACTTTTCTAAATTTTGGAAATAACTCAATCCCATTTTTGTTCACTAGAGGATGAATTTTTAGCTAGTCATAGATGTATGATGAATTGTGCATTAGTCGATTGCATCGATAGGCATGTGATGAACCACGATATCGGGACCGTGATATTGGATTCACGATATCGGGTCTGTGATATTGGAGCCTGCTAAGCGATATCGGACATCTGATATCGGGACCTATCTCGTTGCCTATAAATAAGAGGCGGGTGCACTTAGTTTTGGCATTAGTTTCTTAGTCCCTTAACCAAACTCTTGCAGTTTTCCCTTTCTAGAGTTAGAATTATTTTTGAGTGCCCACAATAGAAGTCATAAAGTGAACAGATCTTTATTCGAGCATTGTGTACCTGAGCACACCTTATGTTTGGAAATAAAGATGAACTTTGTGATAAACCTTGTAGCATTCAGAATAGCTTATTTATTGCTTTTAATGTTATTTACAGTTATTTAACGTTTTCGTTAGTTAATTAATGTTTCTTTTATTGGTTTGTTAATTTTCACAAGTAAGCAGACTCAATACGACCACTTCGAGCATACGTGGAACACTTGGTAACCCAGTAACGATTAGCGTTTGGTAATCCCAGAAGTGTTACACTAGTTTAGGATGTGTACGGAGAGTGGGAATGAATGCTGGTGTTAAGACTAGTTAGAACCTAGTGGATTAGTTAAATTAAATTAGTTACTTAATTATTTCACTTCTCCCTTTTAGCACTAGGACATAAACATAAAAAGCATAAAAATCATATACCTCAAGTTTACTTAACCATACAATCGTACCATACGAGTAAGCTTGGGAAGACAATAATTGCCTAACCCATCTTTGTTCTGTGAAGGCACATAAGCACTTAGTCTTTCAAGTTTAACTGAATCATGTGTAATGCTCATATTTGTATGGTTGAGTGTAGGGGTACCTCGCTGCTCATCATTGGCGCCGTTGCTGGGGACTTTACTGTTTGTGTGCTTATTAGAACTTAGAAAATCTTCCTATCATTGGAACGAACCCTTAGGGTTAGTTATGAAAAAATAATAATATAATAATAATACCTTACACACTGAATAATTAATCATGTCTCCTTCTTCCTATGAAAGTGCTTCATCACCTAAGTTTGACACAACGAATAGTCAGAGGCATAGTACACATGATGATGATCCGCTAGTGCCCTAACAGTTTCACTTGGTATACGCTCATCCCGATGAGTATGTACTAGACTTTACCTTTATTCTCCACCAAGATGAATAGTTGTGATGGTGTGATTTAGAGGGTAACATAGTGTTACAACCCAATCGCTCAATCCCGAGAATGCTTCTTCATGCTCTCACACGAATTGGTATGCAGCACTTACAGTCGGAGTATGTTGTGCATGAACAAGATTCGAGAGATTATCGATCCAAGGAGGCACAATGTCAAAGGGACCTACAACAGGAGAGACATTACAAATCTATGAAGGGAAAGTGGTCTTAGAATGTCCCATATGTCATAAGTGAAAACGAGGGTGGTGAACCTACCTCGGGAGGTTTTCCACATAACGATGTTCCTCTTGTTGACTTTAGTCAAGTAGTTGTGTATCAGAATCTTTACTCAACCATTGATAACCTAGGTTCTGATACTAATTGACACAAAGGATCTGAAAAAGGAACATGAACACATGACAACGATGGACAGTCCAATCGTAACCACAGTTGAGGTCACAACCCCCAAAGAGAAAGTGATAGGCACCATCATGGTGCTTGTCCTCCTTCCTCTCCACCTTCATCATCTCCTTCCCCCTCTCCTTCGGGATCTGGAAGTAGTTGCAAAGAGAAAGATCATGAGAACAATGGTAAGCGAAACAAAGATCATAAATGAATAGTCAAGAAAGGGGACGAGGGCATTCTAGACAAACACATCATGAAAGGAATACAACAAAGATCCTTCCCTTCAAAATAAGGAAGTTGGATTTTGTGAAGATGAAGAAGAGTCATCACTCGAAGAGATGGTGAATAGGAAGACTTTGCCCATTCAAAAATTTGCATCAGATATATCGGCAAAGGTAGATCAAATGTGGGACTCCCTAGATAATAAATTTCAAATCGTTCTGAAAATAGTAGAGGAGTCTAGAGAGCAAGGTAGTGACTGAGAAAGGAGAAAAAAGAGAGAAGCTGAATATGCACGTAACAAGGGTAAGGGAAAAGCTGTCGTCATTGAAGAGGTTGTGGATTTAGACACAGACAATGATAGCGGATGTGAGATATGCTAATATGGCCATCCTAAAGGATGTTGCCCAGTAATCTCACATCTGCAAGAGTCTGGGGTGTACGCACTAAACCCCCAATTAAACAAAAGGCAAACACCTCGAAGGTTACCTTATCTTCAAGGTAACCCAAGGCAGTTCCACCAACCCTTGATGTATTATCCAAATGGAACTCCACCACAACCAAATGAATAGTATCAATAATGGCAACACGCACAATCATGGGGAATGCCACCGCCATGTCAACAGTATCCTTACCGTTAACCTGACCCATACGGGTACTCCATGCAATAACCAATCTCTCCACGTGACTCTACTAGTCATGTCACTCCTCAGCCCCACTACCAAGTCCACGAGTACTATAAAACTCCTTCTCCTAGGAGAGATGTTCCACAAACGCACTATCCTTCTCATTTGATTGCATGTCTTTGACTCTTAGCTCCATTACCACCTGCTCTAGCTATGCAAGGTGAGCTCCCTACCCAGCTGTAGCAACATAATGCTACAAGGGCTGTCAACCCTCAACCTAATGTTGGTTCAGACAACCACATAAAGAAGAGACCTTTCTTCAAAACCAACAGTCCAACTAAGTCCTTACAACCATAAGCGACTAATCCTCCAAATGCCTCGCTATCATTCGAATCTTTAGAGCTTCCTTCAAATCAAAGACCACACTTAACACACACAGTCATGTTGACTCATGCCATTACTGACTAGATTAAAGCTAGCTGTCTTCCTAGGAAATTATCTGATCTTAGGAGTCCTCTTATATGTTTACAAATCGCGGGGAATGAGCCGTGCAAAGCTCTTTTGGATTCAAGTTCTAGTATCAACTTAATCTCTTAAGAAATGTATAAAGCTTAGAACCTACCTCCACTAAAAAAGAGTACCCATCATTTAGAGCTAGTTGACCAGTCCATCACTGTCCCATTAGGACTAGTGGAGGACATTGTCACCACTATTTGTGGGTGATCATATCCAGCTGATTTCCTAGTGATTCAAGTCAACAACTACAAAGGGGACTTTCCAATCATTATGGGAAGAGCATGGCTAAGCACAATTGATGCATGCCTAGAAATACATGATCTTTCCCTAGAAATATCAAAGGAAAATATGTTTGGAAAGATCGAGAAGAAGAAAGTTTCATGCATCGCATACAATGACACTAGGTGCAACTACGTGTAGAAGGCCTAGTTTGTACAACATTTAACATTGCCTGCATGCAACTAGTGTGCACAAATAACTAACATACAAAGATGCCTATATGCAGCAACTACAACATAGGAAGGCACCTAGTGGTTGATAGCTAACCAAGAGAGCAACTCAACTATATGCATGGAACCAACTGAGAGCTTGACTTGCGCCTACATCGATAGCATAGATACATTAGAGCAAGTCCATCGTCAACTTCCAATTCTTGACATCGAAAATATCAACTGAGGGAAGTTGGAAATCCCTGATGAGTTTAAGTAAGAGCCCCTTGAGTTAAAACCATTTCCCACCGGTATGGAGTATACATTTCTTAAGAATGGAAAACTAGTAATCATTAAAGCTAAGCTCGCTCCTCAACAAAAAGAAAGACTGCTGAAAATGATAAAAAAATGGTCAAAAGCCTTTGCTTGGTCATATCCTGAATTAATCAGAATAGATAATAGGATATGCCAACATAGAATTTACACTGACCCCTCCATGAAACCTCGATGACAACCGCAGAGGCAATTGAACCCAAATCTTAAGCAAGTGGTTAAAGAAGAAATTGAACAACTTCTAAAAGTTGGGTTCATCTATCCCATTGCTGATAGCGAATGGGCTAGTCCATTAGTCATTGTGCCCAAGAAGGGAGGTAAATGGAGGGTGTGTATAGACTTTAGGCTACTGAACATGGCAACATTCAAAGAACACTTCCCATTGCCATTCGTCGACCAAGTCTTAGATACCATTGTAGGGCATTGCTACTATAGTTTTCTGGATGGCTACAATGGATATAATCAAATTTAAATAGCACTAGAAGACCAAGCCAAGACTAGATTCATAAGTCCTTGGGGGACATTTGCATATAAGTAGATGTCGTTTGGCTTGTGCAATGCCCCAGCAACGTTTCAATGCTTGGTTCTAAGCATATTTCAACAGCAAATAGGAAATTGTGTGAAGGTCTTTATGGATGATTTCTCCACCTATGGAGCAGACTTTGAGCAAGCATTGGATCGATTAGAGTAAGTATTGAAACGATGTGTTGAAACCAACTTAAGGCTCAATTGGCAAAAAAGCCATTTAATGGTCCAAGAAGGTATTGTATTACGGCACAAGATTTTACAAATAGGGATAGAGGTAGATCCTGAAAAGATTAAAGTTATCCAAGGAATCACTTGTCAACCTGAAATTGTAAAAGATATCCGATCATTCCTTGGACATACTGGCTATTATAGATGCTTCATTGAGAACTTTTCAAGGATTGTAAAACCTTTAGTAGAACTAATGAAGAAGGATGTACCTTTTGAATGGACTAGGGAATGTGAGCTAGCCTTCCAAACCTTAAAACAAAAGCTCGTAGAAACACCCATTCTACAAGCCCCTAACTAGTCTAGACCATTCCACATAATGACTGACGCATCCAACTTTGCTTTAGGAGCTATACTTACATAGTTAGATGATCAGAAACAACCCTATTACATTCACTATGCAAGTTGAAGTATTACTGGTGCACAACTCAATTACACCACAACAGAAAAAGAATTAATGGCTATGGTGTTTGCACTAGAAAAATTTAGGCACTATGTATTGGGCTATAAGATATTTGTACAGATGGGTCATAGTGCAATTTGATTCATAATGAATAAACCAACAGTGAGCCCTCGCATCATACGGTGGCTTGTGATCTTACAAGAGTTTGACCTTACAATGATCGATCATGAAGGCACCGAGAATGTTGTTGTTGATCATTTATCTTGATTATGATGGGACAATAAAGAGGATGAATCTCCAATTTCTGATCATTTCCTCGATGAACTTCTCTTTGCAAGTGTAATAAATAATCAATTCACCACATAGAGAAATTGGTATAGTAGCATTCTTACCTATCTCCTCACACAAGAAACACCACAAGGGTTAGACATTAAAAAGAAACAACAGTTTCTTCACTGAGCCAAATATTTTATGGAAATTAATAGACAACTTTATAAAGTATATTCTAATGGCTTGGTTTGGTGGTGTGTTCTTGATGTAGATCAATTACGAGTTCTCCAAGATGCTCATGAGGGCCGTTGTGGGGGTCATTACACTGGGAGATGAACAACTATTAAATTCTTGCTTGTAGGATATTATTGGCCTACATTGTTTTGAGATGCTCATCATTTCGTCCAATCTTGTGAGCGCTGCCAATGTGATGGGGGAATTATTGCTAGAATGGAGGGTCCGCAATAATGGATTCAACCCTTAGAACCCTTCGACATATGGGGAATTGATTTTATAGGGCCTATTACACCAATGTCCAATGGAAAAGCCTACATTGTTGTTGTTGTTGACTATTTTACAAAGTGGGCAGAAGTAGCCACTGTTATGGACTATACATCATTTACCGCTACACGATTTGTTCAATGACAAATTGTAAACAGGTTTGGGGGGCCTTGTGCACTTATTTCTGACAATGGTACATATTTTAAAAGTGTGACTTTTTGAAAGTTAATGCAATGCTTAGGAGTTGAGCATAAGCTAACTACACCATATCATCATCAAGCGAACGGTCAAGCCGAAGTCACCAATAGGGAGATCACAAAAATATTAACATGAACCATTAGCAAATATATGTGAGATTGGAGCACCAAGCTGAACAATGCTCTTTGGGCATACCGCTCCACGTGGAAACTCCCTATATGCTACTCTCCCTATGAGTTAGTGTACGGTAAACTTCCAACACTCCCTATCCAAGCTAAGCTCCATACACTATCCACAGCATGTGACCTTAACCTTGACCTCAATCTAGCATAGAAAGAATGGTTAATGAACCTTAACTTGCTAGATGAAAATTGATTAGCCACTTTGTCATCTAACGAATTGCATGAGGACTTTAATAAACAACGTCATGACCTAAGGATTAGGAAGGTCAAATACCAACTAGGAGATAAGGTCATTTATTGGAATCCTGCACACATGCCACAACGAACTAAATTTCAAACACTATGGGAGGGACATTATATCATTCATGAAACTTTTCCTTCAGGGGCCATGATGATCTATAAACCTAAAAACCTAGGAAGAAAATTATTAGTCAACATCTAGCAAACCAAACCTTTCCATGAGCCTAAAATAGCTAGTACTAATACTACCTCTGTTGGTGGACAACCCTGCTTCTTATTTTAGATCGCCTCCTTCTAAGTCAATCGTGGGGGAGATGGCCACCAATGCTAACCATTCTGAGCCCTCAGTTTCTTTTGTATTTTTATTTTACACATTTTCCATTTTTACTTATTTTTTTTACATCATCATTAACATTTTTTACTATTTTTTCTCTATTCCATTTTGTTTAAATTACTTTCACTTATCATCCAATAAGTGCTCATGATGGTGGATTGTACTATAATGGTGTTGATTGCTAATGTTTGGCTTTTACCTTTGACTTTTAATGTTGATACTAAGATATGGTTTCTTTTGATAAAACAGGCAATGAGTCCACATCATCCATTCATCCAATCAGCTCTATGGTCGCCCTTGATCTTGGAACTATACTCTCCCTTTTTCTAAGTAAACTTATTAATGAATTGGTGGCTTGGTATTCTTCAAACCAAGGAAAGGTTCAAATGGATTGAAAAGGGTGTGATCTCAAGGGGATTTGATGCATTTGTGCTAGCTATTCTCTTGGGTACTTGGATGTTTTTCATAGGTTTTCCTCCATTCCACTCTTGACCAAATATCAGGAAGTTGACCTAATCAAATAAGTCTTTGCATGGTGTGGTTCTCACATGATATATATCTAAAAAAAACTAGTGAGAATTCAAAGCACACCCCTTAGACACAATAAAGAAACATGGGCTA
>MNCI01005969.1:612293-650559 GCA_015680685.1 Gnetum montanum
TAGGGGTACCTCGCCACTCATCAACTTGTATGGTAGAGTGTTGGATGCTCCATCGCTCATCAACATGTCTAGTGTCCAATACATATCTTTAGAAAAGACCTAATGCAAAAGAAAAAGAAGTGAGAATAAAGAAAGAAAGAAAAGATAATTCTAATTACCACCTAACCTAGATTGCTTATTTAAAAGGGAACATACCTCAACTTAACTCACTAGGATAGAGCCCAACTCCTATGTCATGACATAATCGAATGAATGTTCTTTTCTCGATGAGTTTAGTGAAGATGTATGTAAGATACTATTCTATTATTGCAAATTCCAACTAAACGTTATTATTTGCAACTTATTCTTAGATGAAATGATGTTGAACTTCAATGTGTTTAGTCTTTGCCTAGTAAATTATATTTTTTGAGATGTTTAATGCACTTCTACTATCATAGGAGATGACAATGGTTATAACTTTAATTTTCAAATCTTTTAATATTTGTTTCATCTATACTTTGCAACATACTATTCTTATGCTTTTGTAGTGGATAGATTAATGGTATTGTATTTCTTGCTGCTTCTTGTGAGAATGCAATGTTTAAGAAAATAGCAACATTCACTTGTTATCCACTCTACAACTTGCATAGTTTGCATCATAATATACCACAAGATCAAGATTTAAGCTCTTTGGATACTAGAGTCCTAATGTGTAGTACATTTCAGTAGTTAAAATTCTTTCTATAGCACAAAGTTGAAAAAAAAACATATATATCAATGCTTAAAATAATATATGGTATAATCATTATCCTCATCCTATCCTTGTTCCAATAAAATAGGGTTAGCTAATATCTAGTGTGTTAGTAGTTAAATATAAAATACTAATTATCATACTTCGATGTAGCTTTTCACTAATGATTTTACCTTGGTAATCTGTATCAAGCTTCATTTGAGAAGCCATGAATGTTTTCATAGTTCATATTTCATAAGAATGTTTTTGATGTATTTTATTTGAGAAATGAAGATTAGTAGCTCCAAAAATGGTATCATCTAAATGCATTTGAACCACTTATATACCATAATTAAAATTTTTAATAATTAATTTAGGGTCAGTTGTACTTCTTATAGACTTTTTCCCTATGAGAAATTTTGATAATCTTTCATACCAAGTTCATGGAACTTGTTTGATACTATAAAAATTTTTCTTTAATTTGTAAACATGTTTTGAAAGGTAAGAATCAACAAATCCTTCAAGCTACTCAATGTAGACTTCCTCTTGAATACGAAGACACTTTTCACATTTATTTGGTACAGGGTGAACCATTTAAAATAAGCAAGTATCATTAACATATGATTTGACTTCATTTGAGAAAATGGAGTAAAGGTTTCATCAAAGTTGTTCCTTCTTGTTAGTATATCCTTTAGTTATGAGTCTTGCCTTGTTTCACACTATGATTTACAATTTCTCAATCATTTATTTTGTTTCTAAACACCCATTCCATTCATATGATGAGTCAATCTTTGGGTTTGGGAGGTAACTTATAGATGCAATTTCTCTAAAATTGACTTATTTTCTCTTTCATGGCAAGAATCCAATATTCATCCTTTTTAGCTTAATTTGAGATAAATAGATTGCATAAGCACATAGCTCATATGTACATCTTCTCACTCTACTTCTGTCATGAAGGTTCTTAATGATGTTGCTTTCAGATTATGTCTTAGTAATGAGCTACAAGTATGTCAAATGCTTAGCCATACAAGCTCACAAGTGTCATGGTAGATAATATCTTAGTTCGTGTAGGCCAAATATCTAAGAGTAGTGTAGATTGACCATATGTCATTATCTTCTTGATCACATTAATAGTAGGCTCTCAATATATGGTTAAATATGACCAATCCATATGATCGATGATGTTGTATGATCCATAATTACTAAAAATAAAAAATAATCTAAACTAGAACTAATGACTACTATGAGTAAAAGTAAAATCCTAAACTATCATAAGGCAATGAGCATTAGTTGTGTCAAACTTCAATCATACTTATGGATTTACAAATAACTACTATGCGACTAAGCTAACTTACTTTAGGTAAAACAAGTTAAATAAACATTAGAATTATTACCAAGTTAATCATAGTTAACACTTGAGGTCTCGACTTAGAACTTTATAACTCAGCATTACCACCTTGAATCAAATCCATGACTTGAAGATTTCAAATTAAGTGTCTTACCACTAGGCCAACACCTCATTGTTAATAATTTACCCATTGATTGTCAACTTATCATAGATGGAATAAAGGCACCACAATGATAATGATGAGGGTATGGTGCAATAGATTGAAAAGGTCTTATTAAATGCAAGTAATTACATTTTGTATTAGTTTGCCCATATCATAATTTTATGACTTACTAAAATGTTTAGGGGGTTTTGGAACCTAAAACAAGTGAAATATAGGTACACTCCAAGCTACATAATTCAATTAAAACTTTATATAACTCAACATTGCCCATCAAAATTAAACCCATAACCTGAAACTTCCAAATCAAGTATCTTACCACTAGGGTAACACCCCATTATTAACTTACTAAAATATTATAGTAAACATATATCCTTGTATAGAAAATGAAACAACTTTGGTTTAGCTTTTACCATAATCTATTTAAAATCAGAAAGGTGCCAATGTAATGTTATGGTAAATCTTGAATGCTAAAAGCAAAAAGCATTTGAGTATAGGGTCCAACACCCCCAAAAAGCATGCAAGTATCATGTTAAGCACAACTAGAACACACAACCTATTACCTACAAGTCTACCACACAATGAGCTTAATGAAGCTAACCGAATACCTTTAATTATGTAAACTCAAACACTCTCCATTCGAGGCACATAGATTTTAGGAATCCAACCATCTATGTCATATACAATGATAAAAATGCTTATGGTCTCATAGCATGAAATAAGCAAATCATTTATACTTTGAACATGATTTCTATATAGACTCATCTAAATCCATTGAGTTAGAAAAAAATGGCATCGTTGGTTGTATTTGGAATGCAAAACAGAGTTTGACCGTTGGTGCTCTTCCTGTAACCGTTGGCACTCTTTGTTTCTGTTCGGTGTTTTTGTGCGACTAAGTGCTCCTGCGCTTCGTGTCTCGTGGTGCCATCATTGCTCGTCCCTAGTCTAGTGTTCTGTGGGGTGTGGGGTGGCTTTGCCTGTGCCTGTCTTCCATAGTTGCGATTTCTAGCATTTTTTTCGGGGCTTCTTGGCTTTTTTACTCTTTCTACCACGTTGTCCTAGGCCTTTGCGTTCCAAGCCTTGCAATGGTGGGAGCAGGCTACGTCGTCTCTTTCTTCGATTGTTGTGGTGGTAGCTCCTTATGGGTTTTTTGCCGCACTACTGTGATCTAGTGGTAGTTTGGGGTTATAGTTGGGCATCTCTGAGTTGCTGCTGTGAAGTGGCAGTTGTGCTGGATTGGTAGTGCAGGGTGTCCTTGTTATGGTGGGCTTTCATGGTGGCTGGGATTTCCTTTGTGGTTGTGATTGTGGTGTTGTTGTTCTAGCCATTGCTACGCTTGCTTTGTGGGTTGGTGTGTCGTAATGGCAAATTCGTCTAGTTCTACTCTCCCTTAGGGAAGTTCCTCTACCTCACCTCAAATTGACTTCCTTTTACCTAATAATATTTTTGAAGCAGTTTCCAAAGATTTCGCAACACGTTTTATTTTTTTCCAAATTGTGGGGTTTTTACTGAGGTCTTCAAGTATTAACACTCAAGTCCAAAACCTTCTTCAGCCCTAGGGCATTCAGGTTTCTCATGCCTGATACTACACTCGAAACTTCATTTTGGTGGATGATGAGCGGCTAGGTACCCCTACACCCAATCATACGAATCACAGGCATTCACACGTGACTCGGTCGAATTTTGTAGACTGTAAGCACTTAACATACACCCGACTCTAACCAGCGAAACCTTGGGTTAGAACGGTCATTGTCTTCCTAATCTCACTTGTGATGTTCTGTTTACGATGGTTAAGTGAGATTAAGGCTAATGATTTTTATATCTTTTTGCTTATCTTTTGGCGTCTAATTAAGGTATGAAAAGTAAGGAATGAAATATTATCTAATCTACGATTATCCTAATCTATATCTCAACTATTCCTAGCATAAGTATTCGATCCTATCTTCCGGGCACATTCTGAGCATCCCCTAAACACTACTGGGCTACTAGACGTTAAGCGTCACAGGGTTACCAAGTGTTGGGTTTGCATTCGAGATGGTCGTACTTATGGTTTCTATGAACTATGAATGAACGGTAGCGATTAAAATAATAATACGAGAAAGTTAAGTAATTATCAAAGCATATAAATATTAAGCTATTGAATGCAATAAATGACTAAGTCCAAATGTTGCAAGGAATGCTTGAAGAGTTTGTCTTTATTGCTGTCATGCCAATGGGCTTAGATACATCAACACTCGAATAAAGATCCGATCAGTTTTCTTACACCTACTGTAGGCACTTGGAAAATATTCTATCTCGTGCGTGAACAAACTGTAAGAGCTTCGCTACAACTGACTAAAATATGCCTAAATGAGGTGGAAGGCCCTCTTATTTATAGGCCAAAATAGGCTACGCGTAAATGCAGCCATGTCGATGCATTGAAGGCTACGTTGACAAGGCCACGTCGATGCAGCTACGTATATGCAGCTTTGTATACACGGCCTAGTCGATGCATCGACTAATGACACTTCATCATACCCCCACGACTAAGTAAAAACTCACATGACTGTTATTTACAAATTGGAAGGTACGGACTGTTATTTACAAATTGGAAGGTACGGACTGTTATTTACAACTCACATGACTTGACACACATATGACACACACATGACTCAACACTAATTTTACCAAGTGCCCAAGTTACTAAGAAGGACAAGTTACAAAAAATGGTAGTGTTCTGAGACAAAATTGAACACCTTGCTAGTTCTGGGATCTCTACCATGTAGAATGATGCACAAAATTGTTGGAGAAGATCACACTATCCCTAGGGGCAGTGGTTCTGACAAACCTTCACAAGCTTCTGGCCCATGTGATGGTGGTGCCACGAACGATGGTTGCCCCGCGGTAGCTGCCACCTTTGGAGGTAGTCAAAAAGCCTCCAAGAGAGCCCTCATCTTTTCTTCTTTGCTTTTGGGATCGTTCACTATCTAGGTAACTTCTCCAATGTGTGTTGGATCTGGAACCTCCCAAGGGCATGGCAGTGCCGGGAAGAGTTCTTTCAATTCGACAAACCAGGCTCTGAACTGTTTTCATTCGATGTCGAACGCTCAGATTGATGCCTGCAGTTGCTAGTAGTCATTCATTCGACGACCCAAGTTCTCTACAACTATACATTGTCCTTCAAATCATGTGTGGAGAACCTTGAGTTCTATGTTTGTTGCTTCCAGTTTTTGCTTTGTTGCTTTATGTGCCTGGAACTCTCCCTCGTATAGAGAATACGAGACAACCACTTGCTTTTCCAACTCTGACCGTAGTCTCCCAACTGTGAGCATGGCTAGGTTTGCATAGCGAAGGTTGGCAAGCTCCATATAGTTTTTCATCTCCTCAATCTACAGCTCCTTAAGGTGAATTTTAACTTGATTGTAGTCATTCAACCCATCAAAAATAGGTTGCCATACGTCACCTCGTTGTCAGAGCTATTGTAGTGCTTGGTTCGTTTTGGCCTTTGCGACTTGAATATGCTTTTCATTTACTTCCTTTTGTAATCGCACTTGGTCCTTGTAATGATTTTTGATGTTTTCAAATTTCAGGGCCTCATTCTTCCAAGCGGCGATTTCAATTGTAGATTTCTGTTGCAATGCCCGAACCTCCTCCATTGACAGATTTCGATTTTCAGTAGCCAACCTTCTTATGTCAGCATTCACCTTGGCTAGTTCTTCCAACTGTTGGTGGATAAAGTTTTTCATGTGTTCATTTTCTGCACCGACATTGCGCAGGCGATGAACCTCTACAGTCAATCAGACATTCTTGTGGCGAACCTCTGCCAAGTTCTTGTCTAAATGATACGCTCGAACATCTGCCAAGGACTTATCAAAGATCATTGTCTCTCGCACACCCTCAATGATCTAAAGTTTGTGTTGAAGTTGTTGAAAAGCTTCATCTCTAGTGATTACGTGCTCGAAGATGGCTAGATTGGCAAGTTGTGCTCTTAATTGGGATACTTTTGTTGCCAAGCGTTGACAAGCAACTTGAGCAGCTTCAAGTTGCCCTTCCAAAATGAGGCTCTTACCCCTTGCCAAGAGTAGCTCCGACTGGGTTGTAGTAATATTGTCCGGAAGGTCGAAGACATCTAAAAGCAGTTGCCTGGTTCCCACTAGTCGATGCAACAACTCCTCGTGTTGGGCTGCATCAATCTTGCTACACAAAGTTCTAGCAAATGCCTGTACATCTTGTAGTCCATGAACATCTGGTACTGGTGCTGCTAGTGCATTAAGAACTATAGCAATTATGTCAGCAACCACTTCGGCCGCAGTCTTCTATCCTTGGTGCTACATCACCAGGACTGTTGCCCATTGACCATCTTCCAAGCATACTGAAAAGGTAGCATCATTCCTAGAGATTTCGAAAAATAGCTATCAGGTTGATACTGTTACCTCTTGAACACTAGGATCTGTCCTTGCTGGTACTTTCTCTCAGGCTTCGAAGAACATCAGCCCTACTTTTTCAAGCAAGCTAACTGATCAAGCCACTTTCTCCAAGTGGCTTATTGTAGGACGATAGACCGAAGGGTCTTATCCTCCACCGGTCCTACCAGATTGCTCTTGTTGGCTCAAGAGCATTTCCCAGATTTTGCGGATGTGAATAGCTATGCTTTGTGAGCCTGGTTGTGTTGTTTGTGCAAGTGGTGGAGATGTTTGCTCCTCCTCCTCTGTCTATGTGGTGATAAGAGTTTTATCCTTCATCATTTCCTGCCAAGAGGCAATCGGGGCATGTCAAATTACATCATTGGAGTACCGTGCTATCCCTGCCCATTTGCACAACTTTTGGATTAGGCAGGGAAAGGGGAGAGCTTGTCTTCCATGTTTGCTCTTAGCGAACCTCTTTTCAATCTCCACAAACAACAGCTATGGAAGACTCATTGGGAATTTCTCACTTAAGGCGGCACATACACGGGTGGAGAAGGCTGTGATTTTGCTGGGTCTTACCATTAGGTTCAAGTGATAAGACGCGATCTTTGAGTACACCCTCTCTACCATGGTCAAAGAGCCAAATTCCTTGCGCTCTACCCCATAGCACCATTTGGTCCATTCCACTTTTACCTCTAGGTCAGCTTGTTTTGGAATTTCCACCACATCTGCTCTAGTCTCGGGCAACCCCAGAGCCTGCGCTATTTCTTTCGATGAGTAAGAGACATAAATGTCCTTGATTCTTACTCTAGGCCTTGGTTACCAATTCGTCTAGAAGAGATAGGTCTCTCCTAAGTACCATTCACCACTGGTTGTGATGATTGGCCACATTAGAGAGTTTCACAATTGGAGCCTCACTTCTTCTGGCGCGTTCTCAAGGAATGGTCCAATGTTTAGCTCTTGGAGGACCATCTGTTGCACCTCGCGCGACATGATAGCATCAAGACAGGCTTGGGTCAGGGTGACGTCAAGCCATGGTGCTATCCCAGGAGTCTCATCCCCTTGCAATTTCTTGCTGGGAATCTCCTCTTCAGGAATCTGATGGACAAATTCCACGTTAGGTCTCTCATGGAGGGGGCCAGTTGCATGAGAGCCCTTCGTGTGCTCTAGCTTGTCCCTCGGTTGTGATGGTCCTTCACCCCTTGGGTGCCTTGGTTTGGGTTCCATTTGTAATCAAACATAACCATCCATTAGACTGTGCATAAGTAGCTCAAGATGGTCCTTATACACCTTCTCAGTTTGAATAGGTTATGTTGTTGGCACAGGCATTCCTTTAAGTCTCCCGGAGTGTTAATTTATGGGTTAGAGCGAAAAACAACAAAAGATGAGTTAAAGTTTAAATGGTTATTTTCATAATTAACTAACTAACTAATTAATTAATTAATTAATTACGCATAGGCATCACCCCCCACAACTGAGAGCATACCTCCAGTTGCTTAAAAGGACAAGGATCAGTTGATGTGGACGCGCGATAAAACGTAGGTGCGTAGGGAAGAGTTGGGAAAAAATAGCAAAATCTCCCTCCAATTTGGATTCCAAATGATGAAAAATGAAAGCGCAATGGCTGTATATATAGGGGTTGGGTGCTATGTTGATAGGGCCTCGTATACGCAGGGGTGTGCACCCGTTGACCAGCCTAGAAAAAGCCTGAAATGATGAATTTGAAACACCAAATTGGGGCGACTGAAGCACGTGAAAGGCTCAGTCATGGCTGAGGATAGGAGGAGGGCAATCGAGGCTTGAAAAAGAGTCAAAAATAGGAGAATGTGACTTAAAAGAACTCCATGGGAAAGAAATCGAGCATTGGGACCCTGAAAATAATCAACCACGAAATCCAAAGGATGGGAGTCTTAACAAGCGGGACCAAGAATATGCAGGCGGGTCCTCCACATAGCAATCAATAGCCCTAGTAGCCCCTGCATATCCTCAAGACCAGGGTCTGTGGGCCCCAAGGTCAAGAAATGGTGTTTGTTAGTTAAGACTCCTACCTAAGAGATCCTACCAAGGCATGAGAAGCCCATGGATACCACGACGAACTTTCACAACATAAAACAGGCAGTGAGGTGAGTTACGGAGGGAACTGGATGAAGAGAGAAATGAGAAAATGGAATTCCGATCATTGGTCACATGAACCCTATGTGCAATTGTGGTTAAGTGACCCGGTAGAACCTTTCCTGAGTTCAGACCCAAAACCATCTGCATACAGTGACATCGCAACAACAGATGAAGCCCCGACCATCCCCCAAGGAAGCAAGAATGCAGCCACAGAGAACCACCACTCCAACAAGCATGAGAGGAAGGAAGTAAAATGGGATGAAGTTAGAGGGGACGAAGGAAGTCCCATAACTAGTACTTGTGGCCCGTGAGAGGCAGTCTAAGGGGTGTGCTTTGAATTTCCCCATAGTGAGGTCATGATTTTTTTTTCTTTTTTGGGGGAACCACACCATGCAAAGACCCATGCATGTTTGCATGCATTCAACCAAGGGGTGTTCTTTGAATCCTCATGCTTATTTGTTTTTTTTTTGTGAGGACCACACCATGCAAGGTCGAACTGCCGAGAAGCTTTCGTGGAGAGAAGAACGTGGAGTGGTAGGAAATCTGTAAGGACACAACCGTAGCCCAGGGGATGAGAGAGAGTGACGAATGTTGCATTTCCCTTGAAGTTACACCCGATTCAAACCATTGGGTCATCCCTGAGTCTGGGAACTATACAAGTCACACATTAATTACAATGTTTTTAAGTGAAGGGGTTGCATGTTCTCAACAGAGGAAAAACCATGGTGTGGGTGAAGGGGTGGATGACATGGACACACTGCCGATTTTATGAGCTGAAAAATAGATGTAAAGTCGAAGGACAACCATGCGAGGGTGGGAGCAAGAGAATTGGGTGGACTATTACCTTACCCATCATAATGAAAACCATCCCCACCAAACGCCTGATGATAATAAGACGACGGGTTAGCGATCACATGAAAAATGAAACACACACAAAGAAACAGAAAATAATTAAAGAAAGAAAAAACTGGATAAGAATTGGCAAATGTATGAATGATGTTGAAAAATAAAAAGTGTAAAACAAAAAATTACAAAACAGTGAGGGGTGTAGTGAAATGAATTAGTAGGGATGACGGTCTCCCCCACGACTAGGTGGAAAGGAGGAGACATGAAAAATGGAGCGAGGCTATCCTGGTGATGATGAGGTAGTTGCACTGGTTAAGTGGAGCTCACAGAAAGGTTTCACCTATTGGTAGTTGACCATCTGTGTTTTGGTGGGGTCTTCAGGTTTATGGATAAGCAAGGCCTCGGATGGGAAGGTTTCGGAGACAATGTAGGACCCCTCCCATAGTGTTTGAAACTTGGTCGATTGAGATACATGTGAGGGGTTCCAATACAACACCTTGTCTCTACATCTAAATGTGACTTTCCGAATCCTAAGATCATGTTGTTTTTTGTTATAGGCCTTGCAAATTTCATTTGAAGATAGGGCCATTAATCGGTTCTCATTTAGCACATTTTAATTAATAAGTTGTTCACGTTGTGCTAGTGGGAGGTCAAGGCCTAAGTCACTGGCGGTGGACAGTGTGCGGAGTTCAGCCTGAATTGGAAGTGTTGGTAACTTTCCGTACACTAACTCATAGGGAGAGTACCCTACAGGGAGTTTCCAAGTGGAGCGATAGGCCCATAGGGCATCGTTAAGTTTGGTGCTCCAATCCCTCCTGTATTTGTTGATGGTTCGGGTAAGGATCTTGGTGATCTCCCTATTGGTGACTTCTGCCTGCCCGTTGGCTTAGGGGTGATAGGGTGTTGTAAATTTATGAGTGACCCCCAAGTGTTGCATGAGTTTCCAAAAAGTGACACCTGTAAAATGAGTCTCATTATCAGAAATGAGTGCACGTGGCACTCCAAACCTGTTGACGATTTCTTGTTGGACAAATCGTGCGGTGGTGTTGGAAGAATAGTCGATGACGGCTGCCACTTCTACCCACTTTGTACAGTAGTCCACAGCTACGATGATGTATGCATTTCTGTTTGATAGGGGAGTGATGGGCCCCATGAAGTCGATGACCTAGATGTCGAAGGATTTTAGTGGCTGGATCCACTATTGAGGTCCCTCCAACCATGTCGTCATCCCACCATCCCTCTGGCATCGTTCGTTGGAGCGGGCGAACCATTGTGCGTCCCTGAAGATGGTGGGCTAGTAATACCCTACAAGAAGGATCTTAATGGCGGTGCGATGTCTAGCATAATGGCCCCCACAAGGACCCTCATGAACATCTTGGAGGATGCACAGTGTATCATCATTAGGGACATACCATCGAACAACCCATCTACGCACACCTTGTAAAGGTGGCCATTGATTTCCATGAAGCACTTGGCCTTATGGAGAAATTGTTATTTCTACTGATGGTTCTACTCCTTTGGCAACTCTTGAGTGGTGAGGTAGGTGAGGATGTGGCTGAACCAAGGGGATTCCTTGGGCACTTGCGGATCAACTGCACCTGTGAAGAGGAGTTCATCTAGAAATTGCTCAGATAAGGGCTCCTCCTCTTCTGCGTCATCCCATCGTAACCAAGACAAGTCCCCTTCTGCATTCTCAGTCCCCTTCCTGTCTATCGTGGTGAGATCAAACTCTCGAAGAATCACCAGCCACCAAATGATGCAGGGGCTCACCATTGGTTTGTTCATCAGGAACCGGATAGCACTATGGTCAGTATGCACAAACACCTCGTATCTGAGCACATAGTCCCAGAATTTGTCTAAGGTGAACACCACCACCATCAACTCCTTTTCAATGGTGGTGTAGTTGAGCTGAGCACCCACAATGCTATGGCTTTCACAATGGATATAGTATGGCGTTTCTAATCATCACACTGTGTAAGCATGGCTTTCAAGGCATAATTAGATGCATTCATCATGATGTGGAAGGGCCTGGACCAATCAAGTGCCCCTAGAACTGAAGTTTCTACGAGTTTCTTTTTAAGAAATTAGAATGCAGATTCGCATTCCTTGGTCTAGATGAACGAAGCATCCTTCTTTGTAAGTTCTACCAACGGCTTGGCAATCTTCGAGAAGTTTTCAATGAATCACCGGTAGTAACCAGTGTGGCCAAGGAATGACTGAACATCTTTTATGATGCTTAGTTGGTGGGTGATTCCTTGGATGACCCTGATCTTTTCAGGATCCATGCTAATCCCTGTTTGTGAGATGCGATGCCCCAACACAATGCCTTTTTGGACCATCAAATGGCTCTTCTACCAATTGAGCTGTAGATTAGTGTTTACACATTATTTCAAAACCTGCTCAAGACAGTCCAAGGCTTTCTCGAACATGGCCCCATAGGTAGAGAAGTCATCCATGAAGACTTCTACCCCATTGCCAATCTGTTGCTGGAAGATGTTGAGGACGAGGCGTTGGAACGTGGTAGGTGCATTACATAGGCCAAAGCGCATCTTCTTGTATGTGAAAGTCCCCCAGGGACTCATGAAAGTTATTTTGGTTTGGTCCTTTGGTACGATTTGGATCTGGTTATAGCCACTATAACCATCTAAAAAATCGTAGTAGCGATGCCCTGCAATGGTATCCAACACCTGGTCCATAAATGGGAGCGGGAAGTGATCCTTGAAGGTAGCCATGTTAAGCAACCGAAAATTAATACAGACCCTCCATTTGCCATCTTTCTTTGGCACAATAACGAGTGGGCTGACCCATTCGCTATCAACAATAGAATAGATGAACCCTACCTTTAGCAATTGTTCAATTTCATCTTTTACGACCTGCTTCAGTTTGGGATTCAATCATCTTTGTGGTTATCTTCATGGCTTCATGGAAGGGTCAATATAGATCCGATGCTGGCAGACCCTAGGATCAACTCCAGTTAACTTAGGATATGACCATGCAAATGCAGCAACCCATTTGTTTACCACATTCAGCAATCTCTTATTCTGTTCAGGAGCAAGGGTGGCATTGATAATTACCGGCTTTCCATTTTGCAAAAAATGCATATTCCAAGTGAGCCGGTAAAGAATTTAGCTCTAGGGACTCTTGTTTGAAGCTCTTAGGGATTTGCAACTTTCCCCAGTCATCATGGTCATCAACAATGAAGACCTGTTGATGAACCTCTTTCATTTCATCCATGCTTTCAACGTAAGCTTGTACAAGCCCCTCAGACGGTTCCATGCACAATGCGCTGCTAGCAGGATCAGCTATCAGCCATTGGGTGCCCTCTTGGTTAGTGGCTACTATGCATAGGCACTGTTGGATAGGTGATTCCTTGGTACACTGACTACATGCTTGAATGGATATCTGCGTAGCAGACCATAACTACTACACACAGTTGCACCCTGAGTCACTGTACACGATGCATNACGATGCATGGAATGCGCTTCTTCTCGATCTTCCTAAAAGGATTTTCCTTTGCAATTTCAAGGGACGAAGTCCTAGTCATCCGTCCACTGTGCTCAACCAGGCTCTTCCCATGATGATTGGGAAGTTCCCCTTGTAGTTCTCCACACAGATGACTAGGAAATCAGCAAGATAGGATCACCCACAAACGGTGGTCACTATGTCCTCCACCAATCCCAAGGGAATGGTGATGGATTGGTCTGCTAACTTGAGTCAAATGTTGCTCTTCTTTAACAAGGGCAAGTTCCAGTTCTTGTACATGTTATGAGAGATCAAATTGACTTCTGACCCCAAGTCCAGAAGAGCTTTGCATGGCTCATTCCCTGCCACCTAAAGATAGATAAGGGGGCTTCCTGAATTAGTCAATTTCTGGGGAAGATGATCAACCTTGATCCAGTCGGTCACAACATGTGTGAGCATGACCCTTTGGACATTAGAGTGTGGTTGGCTTGAAGGTTGCTTGAGTTGTGGAATAGTGGAGGTGCTTGAAGGTTTAGAGGCACTGGCCATAGGTGTATGTGAGGGTATGTTCAGATTATTGTGCTAGAAAAAAGGTCATTTTCGTGGCTTGGGTTTTGGTCCGCTCGGTTGAGGTGCTTGTTGTAAGTTAACAGCCCTCGTAGCATTTTGTTGTTGCGGCTATGACGGTATTTCTCCCTGCATTGGTGGAGCAGGTAGCAGCTGAGTGGGATGTTGTGGAGGAGTGGTAGGAGAAGGTGATGGAGGATAGAAGAGATGTGGGCTCTTCCCCTTGGGTGATGGAGATTGGGTTCGGAAATACTCCGAGGGGTGGTATTGACTTCGAAAGGCCGCATGACTAGAAGAGTCCCGTGGAGAGACTAGTTGCTGAACATAGTACCCATAGGGATCTGGCTGTTTGTAAGGGTACTGCTACCTTGGAGGTGGCATCCCCCATGCTTGTGGGTGCTGCCACTGCTGGAAGTATTCGTACGGCTACGGTGGCACTCCACTCGGATAGTATCCCTACTGTTGCTGGTGGAACCGCTTGGAATTGCCTTGTGGGTAAGGCAACCTTTGGGGTGTTTGCCATTGTGCCAAGCGAGGGTTCAATGCGTACATCCCAGACTCTTGAAGATGTGACACCATAGGACAACATCCCATGGGATGTTCATATTGGCATATGCCACATTCGTCATCCTCCTCGGTGTCAGAGTTTGCAACCTGCTCTGCTACAGCAACTTTGCCCTTACCCTTATGTTGGGCACGTTCAGATTCCTTCTTCCTACGTCGATCACGGTCATTACCTTGTTCTCTGGAATCTTCTGCAATTTTTAGCACACTTTGGAATCTTTCATCCAAAGAGTCCCATATCTTATCAACCTTTGCCGAAATTTCAAATGCAAACTTTTGTAATGGCAAGGTTTTATGGTTCACCACTGCTTCCAGTGGTGATTCTTCCTCCTTGTCACAAAATTGGACCTCCTTTTTTCTGAGGGAAGGATCCTGGTTGAATTCTTCTACACTCTCCTTTTTTCTAAGTTCCCCTTCCTCCTTGGCCACCTGTTCAATGAGGCGCTGCAATTGATGGGCCCTTAGCTCCGACAGTTGTCCCTAAGCATACACGCTAAGGGTCTTTCACGTTTCAAAATGGAGCCCATCAATGATGTGGTGAAGTTGTGCCCACTAAGAGTAGCCATGACCAGGGCAATGATGCAACAATGAGTAGTACTTGCTCATGGCGGCATCCAAGGGTTCATGATTCCCTTGCTTCCAACCTTGGATTTGTCGTCTTAGATTTTCCATTCTAGAGTACGTTTGATACTTGTCATTGAAAATTTCAAGCATCGTGCTCCATCTTCTGATTGATTCCGGTTCTAAAGACTGGTACCAGCTTTCAGCTTCCTTGATGAGTGTGCGAGGGAACAGCTTCAGGTTTTGCCAATCATTGTCAATGTTCTGCAGGGTGCAGGCATCATGAAACGCCTACAGGTGAGTCTGTGGATCACAACTGTATCCCCCATCAAATCTGGGGATGTTGTTCATATCAACGGGCTTGATCTAGCTATCCTTTACGTGCCTACTAGGAATTTGAACTGCCTTGGTGATTTGGAGCATGCTCCGAGTAGCCAATAATGGCTCATCCGAATCATAGTCCTGCTAAGGACCATAATGTTTGTGATGATTCTGGTGGTCCCTCCTTTCATGACGGTGAGGCTCGTGCGATTGGTCGCGCGTTTCCTTATGTTGTCCCTTTCGAACCTTTTTACCACTATCCTTTTTCTCCTTTCTATCCCAGTTACGATCAGAGCCAGAGTTGGATGAAGGTATATGAGAGCGAGAGGATGGAGAAGAAGGAGAGGACTCGCCACCACTTCGGTGTCGATCTCCCCCTCTACCCCGATAATGGCCTCGATCATCCTGCCCATCCTTACTTTGTGACCCTCCATCCCCTTGAGGATCTTGGTCACTTAGAGGCTTGTTCTAAATGATGGACTAAAGGACCTGCTGCCCTGGGGGAAGTTCAGTCGAATGGGTGTCGTGAAAGATGGGATCCCCATTGTCTTGCACCCCTTGCTAGAATAAGAGGTTGTTGAAGTGTTTCCCCTTTAGGTGTTCATATCTTTCCGCCTGCTGCTGGTCTCATGCTCGTTGAGCCTCAATGGGATGATAGTCTCGGTAGTCATGGTCCTCCATGACATACTCCGCTCCACGGTCCTAGATGCCTAGTCTACCAAGATTGTGATATAGCATCACAGGAGCTAATCTGTTGGGTGGCAGCACGATGTTGCCCTCCATGTCCCGCCATCGTAGATACTCATCCTGATGTAGGATGAATGTGAAATCAGGGACATATTCATCGGGATGCTTGTATACCACCTGACATTCCTATGGCACCGGTGGGTTGGATACCTCTCTCCTGTGAGAAGACATATTGGACGTTAGATGGTCCATGTAATCAGTGTACCTTATTACTTACTTTAATCTGCCTAGCGTGTGTAAATGTTTCTATCCTAGGTTTGTTCCAATGACTTGAATGATAATTTCACTAAGGTCAGATGATGCATGTAAGACTAATAGTCCCCGGCAACGGTGCCAATGATGAGCGGCTAGGTACCCCTACACCCAACCATACGAATCACAGGCGTTCACATGTGACTCAGTCGAATTTCGTAGACTGTAAGCACTTAACATACACTAGACTTTAACCAGCGAAACCTTGGGTTAGAATGATCATTGTCTTCCTAATATCACTTGTGATGTTCTGTTTACGATGGTTAAGTGAGATTAAGGCTAATGATTTTTATATCTTTTTGCTTATCTTTTGGCGTCTAATTAAGGTATGAAAAGTAAGGAATGAAATATTTATCTAATCTACGATTATCCTAATCTATATCTCAACTATTCCTAGCATAAGTATTCGATCCCATCGTTCGGGCACATTCTGAGCATCCCCTAAACACTACTGGGCTACTAGACATTAAGCGTCATTGGGTTACCAAGTGTTGGGTTTGCATTCGAGATGGTCGTACTTATGGTTTCTATGAGCTATGAATGAACGGTAGCGATTAAACTAATAATACGAGAAACTTAAGTAATTATCAAAGCATATAAATATTAAGCTATTGAATGCAATAAATGACTAAGTCCAAATGCTGCAAGGAATGCTTGAAGAGTTTGTCTTTATTGCTGTCACGCCAATGGGCTCAGATACATCAACACTCGAATAAAGATCCGATCAGCTTTCTTACACCTACTGCAGGCACTTGGAGAATATTCTATCTCGTGCGAGAACAAACTACAAGAGCTTCGCTACAACTGACTAAAAGATGCCTAAATGAGGCAGAAGGCCTTCTTATTTATAGGCCGAAATAGGCTATGCATAAATGCAGCCATGTCGACGCATTGAAGGCTACGTTGACGAGGCCACGTCGATGCAGCTGCGTATACGTAGCCTAGTCGATGCATCGACTAATGACACTTCATCAGTGGAGTTATCAAATGCCTCTCAGTTTGAGAAGGCTCTCTCTTTAAAAATTTTTCCAACATAGAATGCAACCCTAATAGCTCGTGCGTGGAGGTTTGATTTTAATGTTAACAACCTAGCCTTTAACATAATTCCCTGTTACATGGAATTACCCAATCTTCCACTTATTTTTTCATCCATTGAGAGAGACATTATAAGCACCCTAGTTTCTATTATTTCCGATCACTATACGGTGATTAATGTAACTCCAATTCATTGCTATTGTGTTGAACTTAACATAGCTCTTTGGAAGACCTCATTAACACTCGTTGTTGGTGGTAAACTCTTCATCCAAAGAGTAGACTATTTTTATCTTCCAAACTCGTGTAGTTACTGTCATAGGGTCGAGCATCATATATTGGCGTGTCCCTTCCTAGCCAAGAAGAAATAACCTGTAGCATCTTAGCAAACTTATTCCCCAGTCACACCATTGCATCCACCCTAAGAATCCTTCAAGTTTGGACCTCCTTTCCCAATAGCTCCATAATCCTCCTCTCAGTCTAGCCCCTCCAAGCTACAAAAACCATAATCAAATACTCACACCTTTGCCTAGGTCATCATCCCCTTGAAGGCAATCATGAAATCTGTTTCAGTTGAGAAATTTATGGTGGGAAATGATAGGAAACGATTTAAGGCTTCCCTTCATTCTTCTCCACCCTCCACCTCCTCTCCACTGAACACTTTTGTGGTCCTTGTCTCTACTAACAACTCCTTTGCCCTCCTGTCAGGAATAATGGAAGTTGATTCTTTGACTTCTAAACCTTCCATTGACCTCTCAATCGAAACACCCCTTGCTTCCCCATGAACCTCCTTTCATGGAACATTCAAGGCCTTACTGGTAGGCTTTGATGGAAGTGGGCAGGCAACTTTATTTTCAATCTTAATATAGCCTTTGATTTCATTCTCCTTCAAGAAATTAAGGTCTCAGCTGATCTTTTATCCTTTTCTGCCCATTGGTTTTTTCCTCACTCCTCAATTCTAGTGACATCCCATGCGTGTGGGAAAGGAGGCATTACCATACTCCTCTCGTGCTACTGGAAAAATAAAATCCTTCAAAGTGGTTTTGATTTTGGGCATAGAGTTTCCTAGGCCACCTTCTCCTCTTTACATGGCCCTTTTGGAATTTTCTTGATATATGCCCCAAATGACTCCATAGAACGGGCTCTCTCCTTTGGTAAGAACTTGCAACTTCTCTTCCCCATGTGCCTTGGATATTTGGAGACGATTTTAATATGGTCAAATTTCCTCAAGATAAGCTTGGAGGGGTGTTTTTTCAACTGCCTAATTTTGAGTATCAAACTTGGTCTACCTTCGTGAAAAGGTTTTACCTTTCTGACGTGGTGGACACCTCTGTAGGTGTTCCCCTCCATAAATTTACTTGGAGCAATCTTTGTCTAGGGTAGGCTTGCATTTATAGTAGGTTAGATAGGTTCTATTTCTCCACCCTTTCTTTCTGGCAAGCCTTCTCCGCTACTATGATTCATCACCATGCTACCCTATCAGACCATCTTCCTATCTCTATATCTATCCAGATTCATGGTAGTCCTAATAGACAAAAATTCCATCTTTTCCACCTACACAACAACTATTTTTCTTCCCCTTCTGCTCAACTTCTTCTATCCAACCTTTGGAATCTAAACCTAGACCCCTAAACTAAGTGGGTTGGATTCACCGGTGGCATTGCGCTTCATGTCAAGTGCAGAGCTTTGCTTGTTCGTATGGTAAGGCTGTGGCTACTCAGGCCAGACAAGAATACAACAACATTCACCTCACTATTGAACATCTCACTAATAGACTAGCTCAAGATCCTTTCAACACTCTAGTTCACGAGGAGCTTGCTAGAGCCCGATTAGCCTTTCAACATTGGGACGTGTACCGAGCACAAAGTGCCCTAACTAAAAGTCGACTCACTTGGCTAAATATTCAAGATGAACATTGTAAAGAATTTTTTAAGTATCTCAATACGACGCTCTCTTCACATTCTATAGACAAAATCTAGTATCCTCTTATTTCTTAAGCACCACTATGAAACCCTTTTTATAGCTACCTCAATGGACATCTCTTCGTTCGAGGCTGCCACCCCCAATTATCCTTGCCTTATCAATTCCACTACATTGCAAAGCCTTGACACTGATATCACTTTAGTGGAGCTATAGGTGGCCTATTCCAAGTTAAGTCGTGGGAAGGCTCCTGGTTATGATGGTTTCCGTGCGGAATTTTTTCAAACTCATTAGGATTTGGTGGGAAATGATCTTCTACAAGTCATTAACGAGGCTATCCTAACTGGTTCCCTTGGGCCCAATCTAAATCAAGGGGTTATTTGTCTCCTCCCTAAGTCCAAGGATCCTATCGATATCTCCAACTGGCGTCCCATAACTCTTCTCAATGTGGTGTATAAAATTTGGGCCAAGTGCTTAGCCTTACAGCTGAAAAAAATTCTTGGCCAAATGATATCTCCCCAACAAATAGGATTTGTTCTTGGTCGATATATTTTAGACAATGTGGTTGTGGGAAGGTCTCAAGTGGGCAGAGGATGATGGATAAGATATTCTCCTAGTGAAACTTGATTACATCAAGGCTTATGACAACATAAAGTGGAACTTTATCTTACAGACCATGACCAAACTTGGTTTTGGCCCTAAGTTCTTGCATATTGTGAAATGCTTATTGTCAGATGCTACCGCAAGAATAGGCACTACCTTCGGCATTACCTCTCCCTTTCTTATGCATGGGTCAGTGAGGCATGGTTGTCCTCTCGCCCCCTATCTCTTTATCAACGCAGTTGACTTTCTTTGTCATTAGATAGACCAAGACATTCAAATAAAAGTTCTCACTGGGGTCCACCTTTCTTCCTCTCAACAACAGCTTCTCAATATGCACTTCGCCGATGACTCTTTTTTTCTCGTTCAAAACACAGCTGCCAATTTGCATCGCCTCTTATCAAGGGTGCAACAATATTGCACACTCTCAGGCTCCACTATAAATGGGAATAAATCCTCTGTTTATAGCTTTATTGGCAATTACAAACATGTGACCAACTATACTTGGAAGCAGCTTCAGGATCAAGACATCATTAAGATTTTGGGAATCCCTTTCCGTTTTAGAGGTTCGACCTCTATGCTCTGGGAGAAGGTTATTTATCGGATTCAAAGAAACTTGCCAAATGGAAGACTAAACCCCTCACACTTGCAGGTAAATACCTCATATACAAGTCCATATGTGCATCAACCCATGTGTATTACTCTTCGTGTTGGGCCCCCTCCCAAGCTGCCTACCAGAAGCTTGAATGATTATTTTGTGACTTCATGTGGTCCTCCAAAGATTCTCAAAAAGGATTCTATCGAGTTGCTTGGAATATTGTTACTCTCCCCAAGAATAACAATGGCTTAGGTCTTTTGAATTCCTACAAGTAAGGAATTAGCTTGGTTGCTAAGTGGTTGATATAGCATTTAAACGCCTTAGATATTATCGGGACCCTCCTCCAATNGAGGTAAATACCTCATATACAAGTCCATATGTGCATCAACCCATGTGTATTACTCTTCGTGTTGGGCCCCCTCCCAAGCTGCCTACCAGAAGCTTGAATGATTATTTTGTGACTTNTTTGGAGGGCTTGGCAAATTCTACACAGTTACATTGATTGGACTCACATAAACATTAATCTTATTTTCCTATCTAAATTGCGTCTGTGGTGGTTACCTTTGTTGCCTGCTCCCCTTGCCATCACAAATGCTAAGGTTGTTACCTCTTGGTATAGGAAGGGGGTTATTTCTTTTAATTGTCTTATGCTGGCTAGTCATTGGATTTTGGGGGTCGAGTTTAATAATTTGTATGGGGAGTTGGAAGCAATGAGCCATTGCCTTGTCAAGATTTACTCCTTTCTCCATGGTCATTGGCAACTAGATGTCATGATGCAAAACCCTTTTCATGGCCTTCAATGGATTAATGGGGTCAAACTCCTGCCTTACCGACCATTAGTCCCCTTTCACCTTATGCAAGACCCATCTGAGGTCATTCAATGTTGTAATAAGTCTTGGCACAAACAAGAGTCAGAAAATTTCTGGATCCTCCTCTTCCAACATATTTGGAAACTACCGACCCTTCCCAAAATTAAATAGTTCCTCTGGTGTCTCCTCCACCATGGTCTACTAATTGGTAAACGTTTAGAATATCTGGGGATTTCCAACTCTAATTGCCCTCTATGTGGTGGACAAGATGACTTTGTCCACGTGTTTTGGCATTGTCCCTTTGCTCAGCATGTGTGGGAGTGGGCTTCCAAAGTTTTTCCATCACGCAAGCTATCTCAAGATGATGCCATATTTGGCCTTTTCGACTATTACTTCTGCTAATTTCAATTTTCTATGGAAAGTTATTAGGCCTATTATTTTATATTATATTTGGAAGCGTAGATGCAATGTTATTTTTCAAATGATAGATTATTCTAACAAATGTCTACTTACCAGGTTGGAGAAGTTGCAAATCTTTCGCCTCATTCATTTTCAACTCATATCTCAAGCATCCAAGTTCAATCTGGATAGTCATCAGTTAGTTCATCTCCTGCAGCCTTAGGAAAGACCTGTGCATTCCAACATCACTCATCATCAGTAATCTTTGCAAGGAAGCTTCCCTTCTTTCAGTTGTGTGGAGCCACCTTTTGGAAGTCTCTCTGTCCTTGACTGAGAGCTCTCCACCTCATCTATATTCATGCCATTCTCTCGTGTAACGAGTTAGTTAGAGTGGACATTGATAGTGGCCCAAATCAGGTTCCTCCCTTAATACTTGTTTATTTATAAGGCTGTTCCCCTTATCTAAGTTCCCCTTTCCTTTCCCTTAACCATGTGACTCTGGTTACTCTGGTAATTGTTACTCTTTTAATATTAATATTAATAAAACTTCTTTTTGGGGTGCAACATCCATTGAATTCGATATAAACACCTTAATCTAAAAAATTATTGGATAAAAGCCAGGATGACCTTTACAAACAAACGGAGAAATTTGGAGCTCATGAAAGTTCTTTTGCTCCTTGCTTTTGTAGCCAACAAAAATATGTTTCGGGTCCTGACATTCAGTCCAGCCTTTTCAACAATCAGAGTTATTTATTTCGAATATAAACTCGATTCCTTGGAAGGATATATTATGGATGCTTTTCAGAACGAAATCGGAGAAAGAGCACACTAACAATGATGATGGAAGTACTTGTGACTAGGTCAAACCCATTCAATTTTCGGACACGCATTCACAGAAGGTTGGGCGTTGATGATTTTCAGTGAATCTTTGTTGTCGGACTGCTTTTGCTCAGAAATCCTTCATCTTCTCCACTGTAAATCATCCTGATTTGGCTCACAAAAACAAAGCACAAATAGGATTTTTTCCCATGGATTGGGGTTTTTCCTCCGCCGCTGAATACATGGCGCCAAATAATATCACAGTGGCTGTGGTAATTGAAAGAAAATAATAAGTTCAGTTTCCATCATTTTGTTTCTGAGAATTCACTTTTCGATCACAAATCATGGCGGTGGAGGATGATGATCGGCCGTTGTTACCGAGGACAGCCTCCGATTTGTCAGAAGCCATTACTAGGCGCGGCGCCATGGCCGCCCTCTCGTACATGTTTTGCGCAGGTTATTAGTGATCCCAATTCACGGTTTTCTTTTCCAACACTGTTTTCTTTTTTTCTGCAAATTTGATCACTTTTTGTTTTGTTTATTCTAGTTGGTGTTCCTTTACATGGCTTAAATACTGTGAATTCGATTGCGGTAAGTCTTGTTCTTTTGCTGTTGCCTACCATTGAGATTGGTGTAAACATCAGACCCTTCAATTGCAATTAGACACGGGATTTTTAATTTTGATCTATCTTCTTTTATTCCCGTTATTCTTTTCCCTAAAACTATTTCAATTCTTTTCTGTCAGACCATTTAATTGCAATTATACATGGAATTTTTAATTTTGATCTATCTTGTTTTATTCCCGTTATACTTTTCCCTAAAACTATTTAAACTCTGTTTTAATTTTGATCTATCTTGTTTTATTCCCATTATTCTTTTCCCTAAAACTATTTCAATTCTTTTCGACCATTCACTTCTACTGAGAGCCAAATAAGTACAGATGCTCAAGTATTGGATGCGGATACTAATGCTCAAATCTTGGATATCTGCCCATATATTATGCCTTAACTCTTTGTTGTTTTTTGGATAATTAATAAAGTGACCTTTTCTAATATGTGTATTTTCTGATCTTTTTAGCATATGACCAAACCATCTAAGCTGTTTTTCCTTAATTTTCTCACTAAAGGATGATACTTCCAAACTTTGCTTAGTAAAAGAGTTGTTGATTCGATCTTTTCTATTCACACCTAACATCCCTGTCTGCCACATGTATTCATTGAGCTTGATATTTTTCTTTAATAGGCCAATATTTTGCACTATAAAGGATCACCAATCTCATGTTCGTTCTATAGAACTTTCCATTAAGCCTAGCAGGGATTTTCCTATCACAAAGCAAACCATTAGCTTTTCTTTATTTCATCCATCCTGCTAAAATTTAATTTGTCACATCATTATTGATTTCCCCATTCATTTGAACAAATGGCCACCCCAAGTATCTGAATTGCTTACATTTAGTAACTTCTTGGCTTTGACCTCTAATCTTTATTTCTTTGTTACTCACATTTCCATTAAAAATGCATTCCATGTGTTCCGTTTACTTCGACTAATCCCAAACCTTTTTGATTCTAAGTTGTTTCTCCAAATCTCTATTTTTGTAGCCAAGATTGCCTTATATTTATCCACAAAAACAATATCATCAGCAAAGGGCATATATCAAGGCATATCATCTTGAATTTCTTTAATTAGCTTATCTGTAATAATGCCAAACAAATGAGGGCTTAGAGCAGATCCTTGGGTGTAGCCCTAGCTTCATGGGAGAGTTTGTGGTCAAGTTGTTGCTCTATCATACATATCTTGGGTAGCCTTTATGTACCTAAAAGGAATATTCTTCCTCTTTAACACCCACCAAATAATCTTTGGGGAACTATCATAAATTTTTTCCAAGAAAATGAAAATCATATATAGATTCCTCTTCTTAAACCTAGATTTCTCTATCAACTCTCTTAGAAAAAAATAGCTTTCATAACTTCATGGTGTGACTTGTGAGATTGATGCCTTTATAGATCACACAGTCCTGGATGTCTCCCTTATTCTTATAAATGAGTATTAGAGTGCTTATTCTCCAATCATATGGCTAACAGAACTATCCGCCAAAACTTTTTTACATTTATCCTTCTTGTTAAAGCTATGTGATAACAGAATTTTCTACTTCTCTCTACATTTCTGTAAATTTCACCTTTGGTTTTGTATCAATACTGCAACACTCTTGTATGTTTTATCTCCATCATGATTACTGGACTCCCTAGAAACTGATCATTAAGCTAGAGTTTATCTAATGAGTCTGAGCTTAGGGCAAGAATTCATCCAGCCAGTGCAAGTTATAACCATGAAATGACTTGCATTGCAAGTCAGAGTGTGGTAGCCATGATTTATATCTGTTTTTTTGAAAAATATATTCTCCACTATTTGGTGGGTATTTAACCCAACTAATTTGCAATGCATCTGGTTTTAAAGAGGGTATGATTTTCTTGCGTTTTTTAGGAAGTTGTTAGGTAGCACATGAGATGCTTGCAGATCACTTGTACTTGAGGATACTACTTTCCCAGAAGTTCAGTTGTTTCATAATTGTAACCAGTAATTATAACGAGCTGGGATATATGGTTAATTAGGTGCGATACATTTTATATAATCAATGCATCTATGTTTTCCTTCAACATATTTCTTGAAAAGAACTTTACTCTGTTTTGGGGATATATGAAAAATATTATCATTATATATCCTAGCTACAGTCTCTACTTTCGTGGTTTCATTTTTGGTTGTTTGACTATAGTTTTGTAGCTTCTTATGTCAGAATATCTCATGGACTTCCTAAACAAATAGCAAAGTTTTTCCTTTATATAGACCTCATTTGCTCATCTTCTATCTAACTTTTGCCTGTAAACTGAAACTATCAATTGACCTTTCTAAATTATTGTTTTGAAATTTCTTGTTAAAAGGAAGTGTCTTTCAGCTTATTGATTATGTACTTAAATGTTCTGTTGTTTGGAAACCTTGTTTATTTCTTTTCATGATTGGATGCACAGTATTGGCATTGCTTTTGAATCCAGCGATTACGTTATTTACAGTTACTTCTTTTGTGGAAATGTGTTGTATAGGTAAATTAGATATCAATATCATTTACACTTGTTGTCATCTTTTGTTATGTAATTCATACTATCTGAACGTCCTTTTTTTTAAACATATTATCTAAATATGCTTTTCACGCAATTGAAGTAAAAGCTCTGATTACCGTGTCACCAAAGAAAATTGTCTCAACATTAAAAATGGAAAATCCTGGTTAGTTGATTTACTTGATTAGTGTTATTTTTTATATTGATTGACCAATGATTAAGACCATTAATCTTTCCAATGACATGGTGATCAAAGATAAAATACACGGCTTGGGAAGAACAGGTGACTCTAATAGCAGTCCTTGACATTTTTGTTTTAGAAGACTCCATGTTAAAAGGACATATATGGTATTAGGTTCTTAAGGTGTTATGGGGCTTCAATGTTTTCCTTTTAATGATAGATATTGGTGATAATGGAAAAGTGAAGACATTCTCTAGAAGCAAAAGGTTTAAAAATTAGCAAAAGTAAGACATAATATATGGAATGCAACTTTAATAACAACATAAGCACTAGTGAAATAGAAGTGATAATTCAAGGCCAAAAAGTCCCTCATTGCCAACAGTTTGGTTACCTAGGATCAATCCTTCAATCAGATGGTGAAATTGATAAATATATAAGAAATGGAATTGAGGCAGGATGGTTAAAATGGAGATAGGCTAGTGGTGTTCTATTTGATAAAAGAATATGAATAAAATTGAAGGGAATGTTTTACAGGATAGCAATTAGGCCTACTATTTCATATGGTGTAGAATGTTGGGTAGTACAAAAGAGGTGTGAACAACAAATCAATGTGGCAGATGCTTTAGTGGATGTTGAATGTTACTAGAAGAGATAAACTACATAATACAGGCATCAAAGGAAGACTTGGAGTGGTTTCTATTTCAGATAAGCTACAAGAATGATGGCTTAGATGGTTTGGACATGTGCAAAGAAGATCAAACAATGAGCCTATAAATAATGGTTGCTATATTCCTATTCCAAGAAAGCCACTGAAATGAAGACCAAAGAAGACACGAGGAAAAACAATCAAAGATGATATAAGAAACTGCAAATAAATAAACATCTAGCTCTTCATAGAGGTGAATGGCAAAAATGAACTCATGTAACCAACCCCATTTTGTTGGGACAAGGCTAGGATGATGATAATAATGAATGATAGATACTGAATTGGTTTCGTAGAAATTTAACAGAATAACTGAAATTGCAATATTTCAATTTTATGTTATAAAGAAACAACAAAGAAGAGCTGTGAAAAGATAATAGCATGAAACAAAATCAACATGTTTCATTGTTGTGCCTATTTATGTGATGGAATAGCACAGATATCTAACTATATCCAGTTAGGAGAATCTCTTGTAATTTACAATTCAACAAAATTAAGACTATTCACTGATATTATTTGAACCACTATGTCAAAGCCACAAATGCTCAAATAACAATATTCAGCACAAATACCACATTATATTTAAATGTTTCACCTATGAAATCTTTACAATTATTCTTTAAAAAAGATCCATTGGGTTTGGCCATGATACTAAATTCATTTTCAATTTCAGAATAGATTGTAACTAATCATAATGCTTCAGCGAAACCCCTGATTTTAATATTGAGCAACCATTGATCATTACTATTTTTAATCTTTATTTTGAACTCTACTTAATGCATTAGAGTTTGTAAACTGTTTTTGAGAAAAGTTCAGGCTTTATTGTAAAGGAAGAGAAATATTTACAAATGGGATCAATAACCCCACCAAACGTCAATTAGTGGCACTCAACGTGCTGACAGCTCCCATACCACCTCACCCATGCCATGCACCAGCACCAAACTAGAACAACCCTAGAGTCCAGAGGTGAACCTCGCAAACACAGTACTAAAACCCATTCAAAAAAATAACACAAACCACAAGGATCAAATGCCAAAAACCCAAAAAGAACAATTGTGCTTCCCAGGAAAAAAATAACTGACTGAAGAGCACACCTACAAAACATACCCCAACCAAAGGATCCAACTCACAGTGGATCCTTAGGCATAGTCCTTTTCCCCCGTATTTGTCCAATTCGGCCTTAGGCAATGATCCCTCTTGACCCTGACTCTCTTGTGCCCCCTATTGCAGCCTCTTTATGTCCAACCATGTTTCCTGTTTAGGCTCCACATGAAGATCATCATGTAGGTCATTGCACAGGACTTGCAGCCTAGCTGCCCTCAGCTGAAGATGGATCTAGTAGATTAGATCCCGAAGCTTCGCTCTTTGTCTTTCCGATAGGTTCGTAGTCATACGCAAACCACCCTCGAGTTCCAACTAATGAGCCTTCCAAACCTATTGTTTGGCTGCCCTACGTTGTTCAGTTGCCTCCCTGCATGCCTTCTGTACCTTTGGACACGTTAGCCACTCCTACTTGTGTTTGTCCTTTTTTTGATGAGATGAGCTAGATTCCCTTCCCACATCCCAACCTTGGCCTAAGCCCGACACATTGTCTCCTTGACCAAACCTAAATCTCCATCGTTGATAGACCATTCGAGGGGTTGGTCTCACTGCAGTCAACACCTCAACCCCATGCTGCCACAGTGCCAAAATAAGGCCAGAATGTCTCCTTGGTCTTCGGCATCACAATGAATTTAACAAGAAACAAGGTAAATTAACATCCACGTCGTGCCTAAGGCATTGCATAAAAGCAAAATGCATGCCCAATAGCTTCGAGGTGGTCCTTGCCTAGACAAAGAATTTGTCCACTAGCATTGCTATTTGCTGCCAAATGGCAGTAGCGTAGTGTGCGGTACATGACCACTAGCCGTTTTTGGTGTTTGACCATGAAAAGATTCACTAGCAGGCGCATAACTATGCAACACTAGCAGAATCTCTTCTCTTTCCGCCGGCAGGCCTAAAGCTTCCGCCATTGCAACCTCGGTCAAGAGAATTCTTCTACCTCAAAAATTTGTCTCTTCCCCCTCCCAATTCCCAAAGAAGGTGCCATTTGCATGGTTTGGCACCCCATCAATCTGAGGCAACACCTCTGCCCACCCAATCTACTGAACAAGCATCCATAGCGTGTGATTTTTCTAGAACTCTTGCATCGTTGGCTCTTGGTATTGCTTCAGCCCTATGGTATGTGTTGCTTCCTCCCACAGCCGTAGCCTAGCAATAGCAGTTGTGGACGGCCACGATAGTCTTTGTGCCTTAAAGATTAGATTATTCTGGTTTCTCCATGTTGCCCAAAAAATAGCCGTTGTCTTTTCATCCCTGTGCATGTGAGTAGGCGGATCCAGCCCTGCTGCACATTGGTGAATCAAATCATGAATGGTCTCCTCTTCCCTCATGCATAATGGGCATCGGGGGTCAATAGCCATTCCTCTCTTCCGCAGAAAACTCCTTACTAGCAGTGCCTTATGTGCAATTAACCATTCAAAAGCCTTAATTTTTTCAGGTAGTTTGCCCCTCCAGATTGCCCTCCAACTGAGTAGCGACAGAAATTTGTGTTGAATGATTTCGCTGGGCTGCTTGCCCATCAATCCGCACTCCTGCATCTAAGCTATATGTTTGCATAACTCTAGCCAAAACTACCACCCCTTGGGTCCAACCTCCCATAGCCCATACTTCCACTGCATAACATTGATCCACTGTGTAGGTCGCTCCTTGTGTGCCATCATCTGGTTAGCTAGTTGTTGCATTCCTAGCACAACTTCGTCATTGAAAGACAATATCCCAATTCCCCCCACGTGCTTGGGTTTGGCTGTATTTGCCTAGTTGACAAGGTGGATCTTTTCGCCCCCCTTTCCTCTTGCCCACACAAATTGTCGGATTATCTGGTCGATTCGTTGGGTCACCCCCATCGGAGGATGGGCCATAGACGTTGTAAATCTCACCATAGACATCAGGATAGATGAGGCAAGAATGATTCAACCTTTTTGGGACAAAAATTGGGTTGTCCAATGTGTAGTTTTCTTTTCTAATTTATGTACTAGTGTATTCCATGTTTGCTTCTTGTGCCAGTCAAACACTAGCATCCCAAGATAAGAGTCCATCATCATTCTGGGCAGGATGCCCACAACTTGGCAAATCCTGCTTTGCACATGCATCTCCACATTGACTAGGTGCAGCATAAACTTTGTCTTATTGACTTCTAATCCTAGCTCCGATGCCATCCGCTCTAGCACTTTTTAGAGAGCCACTGCCTAAGGCACATTCGCTTGACAGAACATGATAGTGTCGTTTGCATAATGCTCAGCAACACAGTGTAGACTAGCCATTGTCATGCCATGGAATCCCTCTAGTTCGCAATATCCTTGTAGCGAGTCCATCATCAAAATGAAAAGCAAGGGCGATAATAGATCAACTTGACGTGGTCCCCTTCCAGGTGCCTCAAAACCCCATAGTCGATCCTCGATATCAAACAAATACCTGCCCAATGTCTGGATTTGAAGACAAAGGCTCACAAAAGTAGGTTCAAAGCCTTTCCTCAGCATGATTATCTTTAGTGCTGCCCAACTTATAGTATTGTAGGCTTTCTTTATATCAACCTTCACATACATCCCAAGGAAACCTGAAGCCCGGTATGAACGGAGGATTTCTTGCAGCAAGATCACTTGATTCTGTAGGAATCAACCCTTCACAAACCTTGCCTAGTTCTCCCTTACCAAATGAGGCATTAGCAGTGCCATCCAGTGCATTAGCATCTTAGTAAAAATTTGGAGAAGGGTATTACAGACACCAATTGGCCTAAAATGCTCTAGTGAAGACGATGTTTCAGTTTTTGGTATCAGAACGACCTGTGAGCAATTGATCTCCCGACGCCCTTCTTGCCAATGCCACATATAATTAAAGGCATCCAAAAGATTCTCGTCGATAAGATCCAGGAACTCTTTAAAGAACTCAATGGGCCACCCGTCAAGCCCCAACGCCTTATTAGGCTTCATAGTATCCATCGCCATCTCTAATTCCTACAAAGTGAAAGGATGAAGCAATGCCCAATTTTCAAAGGTTCCAATAACCCGTTGAATTGGCACTGACATCGGAACAATCTCTCTCCCATGCCAGATCTCCCCTCAATACCGTTGCACTAGTTCAACAATCTTTGCCCCATTAGTCGTAGCCTCCCCTTCATGTACAAGCCTAAGTTTGCTCTTCTCCTGCCCATGTCCTTTGGTTGATGCAAAGAAGAATCATGTGTTTTTGTCCCCCTCTCAAAGCCATGTGATTCGTGATTGCTACCGCTAGTAAACCTCCTCCTCCAGCGCTAGAGCCTGCAGATCCCTTAACAACGATTGCTCCTCAATCATCAGAGCCTCTCCCTACTCCTATTTTAACTGCACTTCAGTCAATCTTTGTACCAACTGATCTCGATAAGCTCGAAACTTGTATTTAATCTACCACAACCTTATCCTTGATCTGCATCTTAAGCGTTCACAGCCCATGCTTAAGGAAATCTTTGGGTTCCTTCTCTTGAGAATAATCTTGCCATATGTTCCGCACCAACAACCTCAGCCATGGCTTAGAGAGCCATGTACGCTTGAATTGAAAAGGCTTGAGGGCCACAGCGCACGCATACTACAGGTTGCATAATAGTGAACAGTGGCTAGAAGCCTGTCTCTCCCTACCTGTCACATGGATATCAAACTAAGCACTAACCTTGTACTTACCCACACTTGATTGATCTGTGATTGCACTCAATTTTTGCCTTTCCGCCTGTTGCTCCATGTGAAGTTGCATCCATCCACCTCCATGTCTACCAGATTATTCTCTCGGAGAAATTCCAGTGCTTCCTAGCTACCAAGAGGAATAGTACCATCTCCTCCAATGTTTTCCCATGGGTAGAGACACTGATTAAAATCCCCTATCAAAATCCATTGCTCCTTGTTTGGCATTGTTGATGCAACCCGTTGCAGTTCCTGCAAACAAACCTCCCAGTTCTATGCACCATACACATTTGTAAGCCAAATGTTGGCCTGGGCCAGGTGCACCGTCTAGCTCCAAGTAGACTCATCCACCAAAACTAGTGGTGCCCAAGATAGAATGGCAAGCCCTCTAGCACTACCCCCACATGACACCAACTACGACATCCAACCATCCCATTGTAGTAAACCAAACTTTGACTACTGTACCTTTGTTTCTTGTAAGCAGACCATGTCACATCCCTCTCATCAAACAATCTCTTTCATGGTATTTCTTTTGTAGGGTGTACCCTGTCCCCTGCAGTTCTAGGATAGAATCTTCATGGACGACCTGACAACTTTTTGTTGAAGGTCTCCCACAAGGTCTTCTAAATCCCCAAGTCAATTTCCATCTATGTTTGTTTGCCTCTAGCCATAGGCATACTGGGCTGGCCTATCTTGCCCTCCTTGGTGAGGTTGGAGTAGCCTCCCCCCCAAACTCAGCAAAGCCAAATCGTGGCCCAAGAATTTTCAACGTTAGCGGTCTAGATGACCTGTGGACTACCGTCACCCAACTCCCCATAGGCAGGAGCTTTGGAACTGGCAGTCCCACCTATTCTGCATTCTCCATTGGTGTGCAAGGGGACCATGTTGGTGAAGACTCACTAGTAGGTGCAATGTGCACCATCTCCACATTCCCCTCCATGGCCATAGTCCCTTCCTTGGCCACCAGTACCGTGGGTACCAAGACTGCATGCCTGTTTTGGATCTGAAACCACTCGGCTCCTTTGCTGGTTTATCCTTATGTTTTACTACCATTTCAGGTTTGCTTCAAACCTTGTAGTTGGCCCAACTAGTGCCTAGGCTTTCCACAAACCGAGCAGCCTTTCGCAACCTTTGGCAAAGAAGTGGATTCCTCAAGGTTTTGGTATTCAATTCGTATAGTTTCCTCACTGTCCAAAAAATCTAGTGTGACTTCCTTAACCAGCTCTTTTGACAAGAGCGGTTGCCACACGCAGAAGTGTGCAAAGCCCATCCTCGTCATTGAACTAGTGAATTGGTCAAGGGTTATGAAGTCACCGAAGAAACCTGCCAAAGCTTTTATAAAGTCTGGCATCCACATATCCTAGGGGATCCCGACACCCTAATCCAAATCAACGCTCTAGCAAAAAGGTCTTTTTCCTAACACACCCCTAGTCTCCATGGCATCAAGGCAAGACCTCACACCCCGTAAAACCAATGTCCTTCAGCTAGAATGTGGTCGTGTTCCTCAATGGATTGGAAAATAAACAACAGTTGGTCCCTTGATAGGCAGCGGACCTCAACATCCCTCGTTTTCCACATGGTCTTTGCCCACTTTTTAATCAAATCCAGCCTAGNTGAGGGATGTTGAGGTCCGCTGCCTATCAAGGGACCAACTGTTGTTTATTTTCCAATCCATTGAGGAACACGACCACATTCTAGCTGAAGGACATTGGTTTTACGGGGTGTGAGGTCTTGCCTTGATGCCATGGAGACTAGGGGTGTGTTAGGAAAAAGACCTTTTTGCNTGCATCCCTGACCCAGGGCCATCCAACAAGCTCCAAACATCAGCGCAAGTTGAGTATCTGGCCCCCAATCCTGCAGCTGTTCCTCCATTCAAAGCCCCACTTGTGTCTGCGCTTGCGGCTGTGTTGGCCCCCATGTCGATTCCAGCTCCTCTGCCAACACCCGCACCCACAGCCACAACCCATAGCTCCTCCGCCAGCTCCCGCACCCACAGCCATGCCCACACCCACGGTAGTTCCCGCTCTGCCCATTTCAAATTTTTCAAAATTGGTAAACACATAACTTGTTTTAGGAGTGAAATCATTCAATAATTGCATTTATTAATTGACATGATTTTTTATGAGTGGTTAAAAATTCTGTAATCAGTAACTGATTGATGAAATATTGCAGTTTTTCAAGTGGAAAAATTCTTCATTACTTTGCAATTTTTTCAGCTGATTTTTTCCCAATAGTTAGCACAACTCATTTTTTCAAAATCTCCTGATATTTTGGCAAACGCTTTCAGTAATTTATACAAAGTTATAAAAGAAATTTGATATTAAACTTTTAGAGAACAAAAATGCTAATCAAACTAATAAATTGATAAAGCATGAATTGATTGTATTGTTTTTGTATTTCATTGTTCTATTAATATCATTTCTTTGGATTAATCAGGTTGACAGTGTTACCATATACATATCTAATGACACAAGTTGTTTGAACAAAATGAAATGTCTCATTACAACGCTTTAAGCTTTTACATTAAAAACACAGGATGGAATTCAAAAGATTATCCTCTAACATGGAATATTATGAAACCATGTCTCAATGACGTTGAAAATATGCTGGTAGTGCAGAAATGAATGATTTTGTATACATTATGTCATACTTATATATTTGTATACTTCTTATTATATTTATGTCTACTTAATTATGCTTTTCAATTTTATTTTGTACTATCTATAATTTGCTCACAAAATTCTTTTGAATTTTTCATTTTACTTGGTGCTTATATGTATGTATGTATATATGACAAAATTAACTAAATCAAAGTGTATAGCTTGTGCTTGTGCAAGTCATAGGTTTGATCCCAGATGTACATTAAGACACCATTATGTTTTATGTTCTGTGTTCAAACCCCCTTAAGGACTATATTTTCTTGTTCAAATTTTTTTTGACAAAGTTGGGAAAAATTCTTGTTAAAAAGTCAGCAAAATTTCAGGACAAAGTTGTCAAAAAAGAAAAAGGACCCATAACATCAAAGTTTGCAACTTCTAATAACTTCTAAAGACTCCTATCAACTATTAATGACTTCAACATGACTTGAACATAAAAACAAGAGACAAACAAAGGAAAAGACCATGAGAAAGGACATCAAGAAGGTAACACACATTCACACTATACTCAACATGAAATACTATTTTTATGAATATATTCCAAAATCCAAATGGACTTCTTTGTAAAGATAAGCAAGCTGTATAATCAATGCCTTTTTTCTGCTGTGGATATAGGCTGGGCTTTGGGGCTTACCTTCCATGACTCCCCTGTAAGTGAAAATGCTTCCCCATCCATATCATGTTTTTGCAAGGCCTACTGTGGTACAAGCTAGAACTGGTAATTGAGGGTAATTTTCTATTAGTGGCGTTGTAAGATTGGAATGGGTTTGAATGTGACTGTTACCGCAGGGATTTACATTAATCTCTGTGAAAACAAGATGATTGTACATTGGCATTAAAAATGAATTATTATATATTTTAACTAGGAATTTTACATTCAATACTTCAGGGTGTATGGCAAGTAAACAACCACCAATGTGAATGACATATGCAATTTGTATAATTTAGTTAATTTTCCTTGAAAGGATTTGAAATGTGAAGCCAATTTTTATTGCATTGGCTGAGCAACTAATCTTTGAAACCTCAAAGAGACACTCTCCATCTATCCATCCATCGTTCAGGTGAGAACTGAACAGTGAAAACGTTATTTTATGTTTATATTTGTGGATTGCTGCATATCTAGTGTCAATATTTTAATTTTTATAATACATAAAACAAAATGGATGTTCAATGTCTTTGTTTACAGCAGTTGCAACCTATTAAATGTTGAGTTGGTGAGTTATGTTGTTTAATGCAAAAAGTGTTGGAAAAATGAAGACACATACATNAATGTTGAGTTGGTGAGTTGATGTTGTTTAATGCAAAAAGTGTTGGAAAAATGAAGACAAATACATTAATTGTTGTATTTCCTTTTATGTTGCATTTGATGTGGGGATGTGTTTTATCCCACATGTATTAGGATTGGGGTTTGGTCCTCATGTTTCTTCATNCTTTTATGTATTATAAAAATTAAAATATTGACACTAGATATGCAGCAATCCACAAATATAAACATAAAATAACGTTTTTACTGTTCAGTTCTCACCTGAACGATGGATGGATAGATGGAGAGTGTCTCTTTGAGGTTTCAAAGATTAGTTGCTCAGCCAATGCAATAAAAATTGGCTTCACATTTCAAATCCTTTCAAGGAAAATTAACTAAATTATACAAATTGCATATNCTTTCTGCTTTCATTTTGTTATCACAGCAAATGTTTGCTAGAGTTTANTGTTTGTTTTCTGCTTTCATTTTGTTATCACAGCAAATGTTTGCTAGAGTTTAGAACGTTTTGAGAGTGATTTATAGTGTTTCTTGACCTGCTACAGCGCAATATTTTGCCTCTAATGATTTATTTAGATATGTAGGGTTCTAATAATTTCTCTAGATCATTTGTAGTGTGTTTTCAGATCTGATTATAACAAAAAGTTGGGAGAATGTTCTTGTAATTATTATGTTGTCATCATTTTCTTGCTAAGGTTTTTAAAGGTTGAAGTTTGTAGATTTTCAAAAATGTGCCTAAAGCTTAGATAGTGCTTTGAAATAGCAAAGCAGTTTGAAATTGAAATTTTACAAATTGGTAGTTACAGTTGTAATATTCTATGGACCAAAATGTTGGACACTGAACATATGTTAAAAACAAAGAGGAGATGTAGTTGGAATGGATGATGCCGGTATTTGATTACCCTTAGCGCATAAGGGTTGCTATATTTGATGAATCCAAAATACTTAAAATGATCATGTCAAATTAGCATGTCAAATGAAGAGATAGTACTTGTTTGAAGGATTCTAATAATCCACGGTGAAGGAAACCAAAGAAGAGTTAGCTGAAAGAGAGCATAGATAAATAATTTAAAAAGACAGGAAAGTTTGCAGAGTGACTAATTTTTTAATCCTCAACTGAGAAGAACAGTAAAGGAATACTGTTAAAAGCTAACCAAATAGAGATGGAAATATTATCATATATTTGATTATGCTAATATATGATGTCCATTTATTTTTTTACCAATAGGTAGTTTTTATGTGCTTTTCAAAAGCTGTTCTTTGTGCCGTTGCTTTATACCCATGGCATGGTTTTGTGCTAATTTTGTAGGATTATAAATGTAACTGATTTGAACTATTAAAGAATGTAGAGATTTATAATTTAAACACCATGTTAATTGACTTGATACTTATGGTGTGGCACCTGCCTTGTTTTAAGCGATATATTTAAGGTAATATGGATTCTTACTCATGTCTGTTAATCTTATACTTCTGGTAACCGTATGCTATTCTAAAGAGATTGCTTTGTTACTCTTGGTGTTTCCTTTGTTCATTGGCTCACCGGATTTTCTTTGAATGCTTCTTTGATCAAGACATTCTGTAACATTAAAAGATGTTTAGTTTATATTTTGAGGTAGTCTTATTTTCTACTCATTTTTAAAATGTGTTCTTGATTTCTATTCACATGTTGCTCGGTTTTTGCAGTGTCGTTGGTGATGTTTAATAAAGCTGTTCTCTCATCATACAGTTTTCCTTGTGCCAATGTTATCACATTGCTTCAGGTTGGACACTCTTTATTGAATATTCTGTGTCAAAGATACCTATCACTTACTGCAAGCAGTGCCAAAAGTAGATGAGGATACTTACACTAGCTTTTTTACAAGTTTATCGGAGAGGCAGAGAAAATGCCAAACGCTGGCAATTAGTTTGATAAAATTTTTAGTTCATGAAAGTACCGACTTCCCCATTTTAGCCGTTGTAGTTTGATAAGTAGAGTTTCAGTGCTTGTGTTGAAAATTTTCATTCTTTTTTTCCTTTTTTTCCTCTTTTCCTCTGTTGAACATTGACCTAATGGTTAGGGCATTTGTTTATAAGCATTTACTTAAAGATTCCAGTCTATACATGCCATTTGAGAACATGGAAAAAATATACATTCAGGTGGGTGTTTAATAAATAGCTGGCCTTAAACAGTATTGTTAAATCACCTACCTGCCTACGTAAATAGGTCATCCTAATTTAATTGGATAGAGGGAATGATGATGATAATATATATAGCTTTTTCCGATACAAACATGCAACAATTTCTTTTCTTTAGTTTTTAAAATGATAGTCCATTTTTTAAAGGTAGCGATTCGGAATGTAATTAGAATTGAAGTTTCTCTTGTTTGCAGATGATTACCTCAACAGCGGTTTTGTATTTTTTGAGGTCACGAAGCATAATTTCATTTAAGACAACTGAAGGTAAACCTTCAGATGCAAAATCATGGCTGTTTATATCATTGGAAACCTTGCGACACACATTACCACTTTCCATTGCATATTTGCTTTATATGGTAAGGATGCCTCTCTTTTACTGATTTGTATTGCATCAATATGCTTCCAATGCATTATCACTGCATTTCGTTATTCTTGATAAAGGTTACAGTTATGGGTTCAATTCGCGGAGTTAATGTGCCAATGTACACAACATTGAGAAGAACGACGGTATTTTTCACGATGATCTTAGAATTCTTGCTCTCTGGAAAGAAACATTCCGCTCCCATAATTGGCAGGTATAGTTTATATCTTTGAATCAAACTATGCAAAAAGTTTTGAGTTGATGATGTGTGTCTAATGTTCAGGAACTAATGTTTGTTGATCTTTTGTTGAGTATCAGTGTCGGTTTGATTGTTTTAGGAGCATTTGCGGCTGGTGCTAGAGATTTCTCATTTGATTTTTATGGCTATTCACTAGTCATACTTTCAAACATTACGACAGCAATATATTTGATAACCATAGCTCGCATTGGTATAATTTTTAATATTGCATTATTTTCATGCTATGAGATGGATGATATGCATTCTCTTATTTTTTTTATAACTTTTAAAACTGCAGGAAAATCAAGTGGCCTTAATAGTTTTGGTCTAATGTGGTGCAATGGTAAAAAGTTCTTTCTTGTAATGTTTTGTTTAAGATTTATGTGTTGCTTAAGTTTTGAAAATCTATCATCTAGGAACTTTTCGGTCATGAAGTCAATTCGTGTTAGTGGCATCCTTGTGGTTTAGGCCTTTAGAATAGTATGATCCTCTGTATAACTTAATAATCCTGGACAACACCCAAAATATAATAAGCATTCTTTTGAATGAAAAGAGCCATTCGTATTTTAACTCGTGGAACTTTTCTTGACGGATATTGCCTATGATTTTCAGGTATAG
>MNCI01005974.1:5406-22482 GCA_015680685.1 Gnetum montanum
CATCCTCTTGAGATAGCTTGTATGATGGAAAAACTATAGAAGCCCACTCCCACACATGCTGAGCAAAGGGACAATGCCAAACACATGGACAAAGTCATTTTGTCCATCACAGAGAGGGAAATTGGGATTGGGAATCCCCAGATATTCTAAACATTTACCAATAGGTAAACCATGGTGGAGGAGACACCAAAGGAACTGCTTAATTTTGGAGAGGATTAGAAGTTTCCAAATATGTTGAAAGAGAGAGATCCAAAATGTTACTGACTCTTGTTTGTGCCAATACTTATTGCAATGCTGAATCACCTCGGATGGGTCGTGCATAAGATGAAAGGGGATAGATGGCTGGTAGGACAAGAGTTTAACCCCATTAAGCCATTTAAGGCCATGAAAAGGGCTTTTCATTGTAACATCAAGTTGCCAATGATCATGGAGAAAGGAGTAAATTTGGATTATGTAATGGTTCATTGTAGCTGACTTGCCATACAAATTGTTAAACTCGACCCCCGAAATCCAATGAGTACCAACCTAAGACAATTCAAGGAGATGACACCCTTTCGATACCATGAGGTATCCTTTGTGATGGCAAGGGGAGCAGGCAATAGAGGTAACCACCATGAACATAATCTAGAGAGGATAGCATGGTTGATCTTGATGTTAGTCCAATCTATGTAACTGTGTAGAATTTGACAAGTCCTCCAAATGCTTTTAAAAGAATGAGATCTAGGAAGAATGATAGTGAGGGGGGAAAAGATCCAAATTACAAAATGGATGCCTTTATAGAAGGACTTGTTTTTAGGAAATGCTTGATAAAGCCTTAATTGGAGGAGGGTCCCAATAATATCTGAGGCATCGAAATGTTGTAACAACCACTTAGCATCCAGGGAAATTCCCTACTTATAGGAATTGAAAAGACCTAAGCAACTCTTATTTTTGGGGAGAGTAATAATATTCCAAGTGACTCGATGAAATCTTTTTTGAGAATCTTTGGAGGATGACATAAAGTCACGAAATAACCATTCTAGCTTCTGGTAGGCAGCTTGGGAGGGGGACCAACACAAAGAGTAATACACATGGGTTGACGACACATGGACTTACATACAAGGTATTTACTTGCAAGTGTGAGGGGTNACACATGGACTTACATACAAGGTATTTACTTGCAAGTGTGAGGGGTTTAGTCTTCGATTTTTCAAGTTTCTTTTGAATCTGATAAATAACCTGCTCCCAGAGAATAGAGGTTGAACCTCTAAAATGGAAAGGGATTCGCAGAATCTCAATGATGTCTTGATCCTGAAGCTACTTCGAATTATAGTTTGTCACATGTTTGTAATTTTCCATAAAGCTATAAACAGAGGATTTATTCCAATTTATAGTGGAACCTGAGAGTGTACAATATTGCTCCACCCTTGATCAGAGGTGATGCAAATTGGTAGCTGTGTTTTGAACTAGAAAAAAAGAGTCATCGACGAAGTGCATATTGAGAAGTTGTTGTTGAGAGGAAGAAAGGTAGAACCCAGTGAGAAAGTTAGTTTGAATGTTTAGGTTAATCTGATGGCAATGAAAGTTTGCTACGATGATAAAGAGATAGGGGGCGAGAGGACAACCTTGCTGCATTGACCTATGTATTGGAAAGGAAGAGGTAATTCCAAAGGTAGTGGCTATTCCAAGTTGAATAGAACACAAGGGCCACACCAAGTCAAGAATGGCTTGTTTGTATGGAAGTTTCGCCGTGTTGAACAAAATACAAGCGCCACATCGGTTCGGTGCACTTTTACCGAGAAATCCACTTTGAACGGATATGCAATGTTGCATTTAGGTTATGTGTTTTCGTTGGTCATTGCAACCTTTGATTGTTTGAAAGATGGCACTTGGTGCAGACCATAAGTCTTGGTTACACTTTGTGTCAATTCCTGCACCATATCAATCTGGCCTTGGTTGGAGTATTGCCTCATGGAACGTATCAATTGGGCATTGGTTAGAGTGGGTGGTTGGTAGTACAATTACTTTTATAGCAAGGTAGATGGGACTCAGTAGATAAGAGTGTTCCACCACAAATTTTACTATTACAGCACTCATAAACAAGGGTAGGATTTCAATCTTTTTTTCCTTTTTTTGTGTTGGGAACTTGCGTGTTCAACTCCTATCTCCTTTGAGAAGTGCGGTAAAAGTAAAGTAGTCTTTGGTGGAACACTCTTGTCTAATGGATCATATTTACCCTATTAGGTAGGTAGCAATTGTGCTATGAGCCCCCATGTAGGAATACATGGAAGAGAATGATAGAGTGAACATGGGGTTGCAAGTGACAAGTCATTCAACACATTGGTAATTGAGGTTGAAGGAAACCGTGTTAGAGTTGACACATCACATTAATACCCCATTTGAAAAGAAATAATGTTCTTTCATCAAAATTGATCAACCAACCTTCCTAATTGTAACAATTTCCAAGACCATTCCTTTTGTTTGTTTGTTTTTAGCCTATGAAAAAATATAAAACTAAGTAACATTACTTTTGATTACAATCCAACTAGATAAGCTCAATATTTCTTGATATTTTTTACTTGAGAATGTCTTGGTGTTACACCTTTCTTTTTATCCCCTCTTGATTTTTGGACAAGGAACTACATCTCTATAACACTCTCACTTCCTCTCCTCTCCTCTCTCTCTCTCTCTCTCTCTCTCTTTATTAGATGATACGTTCTTGACCATCCTTAAAAGTGATATTAAAATATAAGAGTGATGTTAGTTTCTATTAGGAAAATAAGCAAACTAGTGTAGTCATGTTTCTATTTTCCCATGTATTATTTCTTTATTTTGTATCAATTGACATTATAATAATTGTAATTTAATCATTTTATAGTGTTAAGGTGTTAGTTTAGTGGTGAGAGCCTTGGCCTAGAAAACCTGGTCATAAGTTCTGTTCCAATGGGTTGCACTAATATATAAAGAACTCTAAAATTAGTCTAATAGATTTAGAGAGTCTTAATGGATATAAATAAAATTTCATTTTTTATTTCATTAATCCAACTCTAATGTGATGGAAGATTGAGTAGGCAAAGTCCTAAATGTTCTTGCGGAATCTATGGAAGATAATGCTATTCTCAAAGATGTGCAAACATTTGTAGAAACTATTAGTGGGAGATTCAACATGGCCTAGCATGAGACATTACTAGAAAAACTAGTGGGAACTTGATAACTAATTTTGGATATCTTTGACCTTTTGGATGACATCACTACTATTTATTTGGCAATGTTGGAGGTAAGGGACAAGTGCATCATTGTATAGGCTCAACTTGAAATAGCCAAAACTGAGAATTAATATTTGGCTATGAAGGTTGCAAAACTTAGAGCCTAACTCACTAATCCCATAGTACTTAGCTAGGTAGTGACTAGGGATGAAGCTTTTCAGCCACTTTAGTCCAAACTTCAATAAGTTGAGTATGCAAAGAAGTCATCGATGTTTGACCAATCCTTAGCTGATGTCACCATCTACAACATTCAGAAGGACTTGTTGAAGGTTCTCTAGGAGAATGCATGTCTGATCAAGGATAATCATCACCTACATATTGTCAAGCTCCAAAAGGAGCAAATGGATGAATATAAGAAATACTAGCAAGATTAGCTTGCCAAGGTGATAGTGGACTTGAGAGAGTTGGTAGCAAAGAATTGTAATCTCTCAATGAAGGAGGTCCGTGCACTTTGCTAGAGGTCTATAATTGAAATTGTCACCTAGAAGAATGAGACCCTTAAATTCAAAAGGATCGGGAATCACTATAGGGACCAGATTAGTCTATAGAAGAAAATCAATGAGAAACACATCTAGCTGCTGAAGGCGAAGGTGAATGAGGCCCTCCAACAATTTCAAGAAGGATGTGATGTATTGTAGCCTATCTTTGATGGGCTGAACATGTACAACAAAGCTAAAATCTACATTAAGAAGCTACACAATAAGGAGATGACTGAATACATGGAGCTCACTAACTCTGCTATGTAAAATTTGTAATGTTAACTATCAAAAGCCAAGGTCAAATCTAAAAATACAAGTGGATAGCTAGTACTTTTTATACGAGGCCAAGTTGAAGCACCATAAGGAGATGATGGGACACGATATCGCATCCCTCATGATATCACGTCTTCCCCTACGATATCACGTACACGATATCACGGTGCACCGTCATATCTATAAATAAGAGGCAGCTCTCCCTTGTTTCCTCATCCTAGGCTAGACAGTAGGGAAACTCTGGTAGATTGATCACTCTAGAGATAGAATATTTTCCATGTGCTCGTAGTAGGAGTCCTAAAGTGAACGAATGTTTATTCGAGCAAACATTGTACCTGAACACAAGTTTGTGTACGGCAATAAAGATGAGCTTTCTAGATAAACCTTGTAGCACATGGAATAGGATTTTATTTATCGTTATTTATTACCTATTATTTATTACTTGTTATTTACTATTTTCTCTCTTAACCCTTTCCTCCTAGTTAAGTGCCTTAGTACGACCACTTCGAGCACGTGTGTTACGTGTGGTGATCCCAGCAATGATTAGCATTTGGTAGCCACTGTTGCATCGGTTCAGGGTGTGTATGGTAAGTGGGAACAGATGCTGATGCTAGGTAATTTAGACTTAGTTCATTATTTAGAGTTAGTAATTAGTTTCTCAACCCTTCACCTTGNAAGCCTAAAAGAACCTTTAGGTTAATCAAACAAAAATTTATATAACGGTTAATTAGCACACTGATAAGAAATAATGTCTTCTTCTTACAAGAGCAACTCACCACCTAGGGATGATACAAAGAACAGTCGGCAACATCAAACACATAACCTAAATCTGCCAAGACCTAAACAATACCAAATAGTCTATACTCATCCCGATGAATATATTCCAAACTTTACCTTTATCCTGCATCAAGACGAACAGCTACGATGAAGAAATGTGCAAGGTAACATTGTGTTACCTCCAGATCGATCAGTCCGTAACATGCTCTTCCGTGCCTTGGCACAGATTGGCATGACAGAATTGTATGCTGAATACATTATGGAAGATTTTGACATGATGGATTACCATCCCATAGCTCTACAACGTATGAGGGAATCACGATAGGAGAGCCAACATACCCTGTTAAAGGGAAAAGAGGTCCTACATGTTCTACGTCAAATAGGAGATGGTGAACCACTCATAACTGGTTNTGTTCTACGTCAAATAGGAGATGGTGAACCACTCATAACTGGTTCTCTATCAAAAGATGTTTCCCCTTTTAACGATGGTGAGGAGGTAGGGTATCAGAACCTACGCTCAACTATACATAACACTAGTTCTGATCCCCGTGAACACCAAATGTTCATAGAGGGAACAACAACTCATAATAAGGATGGACACTTAGATCGTCATCACGATTGGGGTTGTAGCAGCCAAAGAGAAGGCAAGAAGAATTGCCATGGCGATGGTTCTTCTTCTTCTTCTGCTTTATCTCATCACTCATCCTCTCCTTCCAAATATTGGTGCAGCCATCATAAACATAACGGTGAGGATAGACGTAGGAACAATGAGAGACCTCGACGAGATAGTCGAGAGAGAGGACAAGGGCATGAGCGAAGGGAAGGTAGGGAACAATGCAAACATCATAGGCATCATGAAAGAGAAAATCATGACGAACCCCTACTTGCCACCCGAAGTATGCTTGATATAATGGAGGTAGTTAGAATTCCAACAAGGCATTTAAAAGATAGTCGGATCAAGCATTTAGACATGAATAATATCCCACGCTTTTAGGGGGGATACAACACAAATCCATAGCATCATTTACAAGAATTCCACGATGCCTATGCCTTGCAGAACATAGAAAATGAGTGGCAAAATATTAAGTTGTTTCCTAGGACACTCACCAAGGAAGAAGAGAGTTGGTACTAGTCCTTAGCACCGGAAACCATTAAGAGGTGGAGTACGATGTTAGAACTCTTCAACGATAAATATCAAACATACTCCAAAGTGTCTAATTTGCGTAAGCAGATCCAAGGATGGAAGCAAGGTATGAACCCTTGGATGCTGCCATGGGCTGCTACTACACATTGTTACATCGTTGTCTGGGCCATGGTTACCCATAGCAGGATCAACTCTACCACATCGTAGATGGGCTAAGGCATGAGACTAGAAGAATCCTTGGGACTTATGCCCAAGGGAGATTATCAGAACTTAGAGCCCATGAAGTATATCACTTGTTGGAACAAGTAGCAAAAGTAGAAGGTGAGCTATGAAAAAGAGAGAGTGCAGAAGAATACAACTACGATCCCTCCCTTCGAAAGAATGGAGTGAAATTTTATGATGAGGAGGATGAGTCACCACTCGAAGAGTTGGTGAACAGAAAAACCTTGCCGATTCAAAAACTAACAACCGAAGTATCAGCTAAGATGGACCAATTGTGGGATTCCTTAGAGTCCAGACTTGAAACTGTCTTGAAAATTGTAGAAGAATCTAAGGCGGAACAAAGTAGTGACAAAGATAAGACAAAGCGGAGAAATTCAGGCCCTACATATAACAAGGGTAAGGGAAAAATTACCATATTTGATGAGGTTGTGGATTCAGACACAGACGATGATGATGGATGTGAGATCTGCCACTATGATCATCCTAAGAGATGTTTTCCAATCATCTCACATCTATAGGAGTTTGGGGTGTATGCACTTAATCCGAGAGTTAACTAATGGAAAACACCCCGAAGGTTACCTTATCCTCAAGGTAACCCAAGGTAGTTCCACCAACCACTAACGTACTATCCAAGTGGAACTCCACCACAACCCATCAAATAGCATCAACAGTGGCAACACCCATAGTCATGAGGGATGCCACCGCCAACACAATAGTACTCTTACTGGCAGCCAGACCCATATGGATATATGTGCAGCAGCCGGTTTCTCCAAGTGACTCTATGAGTCACACAACTCCCCAACGTCACTACCAAGTTCGGGAGTACTTTAGGAGGACTCCTTCTCCTCCCGCAGGCACCCTACATACTTACCATCCTCCAACTCTATCTGCACCTCTTCCACCTATAGTTCCAATACAACCTACTCCAACAATGCAAGGGGAACTTCCTACTCAACCGTAGCAATGTCACGCTGCGAGAGTTGTAAATATTCAACCTTGGATCAACAGAATCAATATTTGGAAGATCGAAATGAAAATATTTATGTTGGGGTTATTGAGGTTGAGTGTAGTGAACATGTTGAAAATGACTATGTGAGTGGAACTACAAAAAATCCTATCTCTTATGTAGATCCAATCCAATCCTATCAAAGTTCTAGAGAAGGTGAAGAAAACTATGGAGACACCTTGCCTTATCAACAACACGATGGATTTTGTCTAAGTGATCCACCACCTTTAGGGGAAGATAAAGATATAAATAAGACCTTACCTCTTAAAATATTTGAAGGTGTGCTAAATTTTAACAACACATCCATGGAACATTCTCCTAGAAAAGCTATATCTGATGACCCACCAAAACCTAGACCTATCATTGAAACTTATATTAAAGAAAAACTTTATAGAAAACGATCAAGCAAGATAAGTGTAGGTCTTGATTTTCATAATCTTAAGCATCAACAAATTGTCAAGAGATGGTTCGATAAAAAACATCCAGCTAAAAATTTTCAAGTAGGTGATCTAGTCCTTAAGAGAGATAGAGCGTCTGGTCAAACTAGCCCTCAAACTAAGTTTTCCCCTACGTGGTCAGGTCCATTCCAAATTGTAGACATCACTGCCCCAAATGTGTTTAAGATTGCTGATTTGCAAGGGTATAGGTTAAATAGGAATTTTAATGCATTTCATTTGAAACATTTCTACTCAGGTACCCCACGTGGGCATCTGGTAGATTCTTAGTTGCATGTTTTCTTCCCCTTTTTCTTTGCATTTCATATGTATATTGTTGCATTTCCATATTTTGCTTGCATTTTCATCATTTCTTTCTTAGCATATTGTTTTGATTATTGTGTTCTTCATATGATTTTAATAATCATTTGTCATTTGAGTTACTTGATATTGGGTCATCTTAACACCATTGGAAAATAATGTAGGTATAATATAATTTACTATTACTATAATATAATGCTATAAAATCCGCTTTATATTTTATAAATACTATAACTCTTTCCAATTGATTCCAAGGTTTAAGTTTACTTGTTATGTTAGATTATGGAGCATTGGATTTATACAAACTTATCATGTTATCATCATGATCATGTGAGTGTAGGATATGTGATGTTGGAGAGTGGTTAGTCATAATTACTAGGTGACCTTGGAAAATTCTATCCTTTCCTCTCATAAGCCCAAGCCCTCAGGTATGATGATCCATGACTATCCTGTGAACAACGGGATGAAGTGTGTTCATTTCTACTTGAGAATGCTTAGCCACCTAGAAGACCTGCTATGATGCCACCAATCAAAGGCACATACACAAGGGTTGAACTACACCTTGGGCAAAGTTTCCAAAAGGACCATGCTCTTTGGTAGTGTAGCTAATCGAGCAGACTCATGTTGGAATTCCTACCTCAAGAATGAAGTACACCATGAGCAAAGTTTTCTTTTAAAAAAATGAAAAAACAAAAAAAAAATGAGGACCATGCTCGTTGGCAGTGTAATAAGTTCTTGAGTGTGATGGGGTTTGGCAGCAATCCTCACCCTAACCTCCGTTTCCCCTTTTAAATTTAAGTTTTTCAAAAAAAAAGAAAAGAAAAGACCCAAGGAAAAATCTAAAAGTTGTGGCTTACTATGATCTAATATGAGCTTTACCTTGTCCTCCTCATTAAGTTCTATTAAAGTCTCATACTCCAAAAAGTTTGCATGCTCTTACTGTTACCTTGTGACAATATTGAGAGAGCTTAACTATATTTATATCTATATATATAATTACATATATATATATCTATAGATATTATTTAAAATAATAATAAATTATATATCTAGATTTTAATGGTTGTTTGGATAGCCTATGTCGGTGTCTCTTTCGGTTATTTGGTTATTTTGATCATGTTTAGAACATTATAGTTTACTTTCAAGTTTGCATTTCTTGTTTCATGTTATTTTTGTTTCCCCATCTATTGCATTTTCATTCAAAATTTTATGATCCTTGCACTTGTATGCAATCTATAGTTTGGGGGCTAAGTGTTGAGGCCAACCTCACCCATGCTAGGCATAGGACCTTGAATAACAGTAATAACATAACAATTACACTTTAAATTAGTTGCAAGGTTAGATATAGAGTTGTAGAGGTAATGTTCCCTAGAATTACAACTTGATGTGTAAACCTCTATTGAGATGCTTCTGATTTTATATAGTATTTGAATTTACACGGTGACCTTTTTGTGCTTATCCTTATTGCCAGTAACAAGTGCCATCGATTTTTTATATCAAAAGTTGTTATTCTATGCATTTCACACCATTTCAAATGTCAAATATTGGTGGTGACAGTTCTCCCATGTAGCATTTGGCATGGCAAAGGCAGTTGGTGATTGACAGTTTAGGGTTAGGATTTCTCCCGCAATGCCGCTATGAAGAGGACTCGAATTGGCAACAAGGTCTGGTGGCCAATCTTTCTTTTTGAAATGCGTAGCACCTGGAAGCGGATGCCCATCAGTAGCCACTATTTTATTTTGTTCTTCTATTTTCTATGCCCACATGCAACCCATCTTTTAGCCTCTTGTTGTTGTGAGCCATAGAAGGTGGCCCTCTCTCTGGATGTTGGGGTCTTCAGCAGTCTTCTCTGTTCTGCTAGCAGGCGATAGAACATGGCAGGAGCATGAAACATGCGACGAACATCAACAATAGTGGCAGGAAGATTACAAATGATAGTGTGCATGCCCTGAAGTAGCAATTGCTGAATGATAGTTTTTCTATTTTCTCATATAGAAACAGACACGTTTTCTTTCTTGTTTTCTTTTTTGCCCATGCGGCAGAGACCAATGCCCAAGAACAATGGTGCCATTGCAATCATAGGTGTAGCCGACACTGGGCAGTGATCAGGGGCCTCTTCTGGGATGTCTAGCCTTTTTCTGGAGACTGCTAGCTAAATATTCCTTCTGCTTAAAGAACCAGATAAATTTTAATTTTAATTTGAATTTTTGTTTTGTGTTATTTATTTTACTCAAAAACTACACAAATTTTTAATTTTGATTTGTATATGTTTTTTGAAACATAATAGAACACTCCTAAAATTAAATTTAAGTTTCAATATTGTGTTTAAAATATTATTATTATTGTTTTGTCACATAACTCTTTCTAGCTGAGACTATTCATGGGTTTCCGTACCCATATGGAAGGCGTCCTAGGCAATAGTCTACTAAAACGAGTTTCACAGGTGTTCGCATGTCCAAAATTTATGCATCAACATCCTACTACAAAAATGCATTGCCACATACATGATCATCTACCACCTACCATGTGCTGCCTACGGAAGAGAGGAGAGATGGAGACAATCCATCATTTGGGGTCATGTGCATCACTGCCACCATGATGTGCCTTTGATGCATGCTATTATAGTCAATTCTCTTATTAGAAGAGAGGAAGAGGGAAAAAGAGAACCTTGTATGCCCCGCTACTTCTGACGCCTATAACATTGATATCACACTACAGAGTTGACATGCTGCTACGAGCTCGCCTGTTGGTGCTACCCACCTACGCCACCATCATTCATTGCACTACACGTTGCTACTAATGTGCACTCGGTATATCTTGTGTTTGTTATCTCTGCAACCATTGCAAGAGAGAAAAGAGGTTACCAAATCCTATTGTTGCTTGCCACATGTGCATTGTTGTAGTCTACTGCTATTCGTAACCACACCTACCATGCACCAGTAGGAGTTAGTAGAGGCTCCCAAGTCCAATCTTGCTTCGTCTTGCAACCATTTGCAGCATGTCCTACTACTGTAAGAGAGAAAGGAAAAATTGCAAGTGCTACCCACCATCTAGCACCACATCCCTACACCCCCAATGAAAAGAGGCTCTCTCCTCTCTCTCCCCTAAGATGATCCACAAAATCTGCTCACCTTTGCTTTTATAGTTGTTACTTTGGATGTTTAAATGCATATGTCTTGCATTGGTTATGGCCACCACCTAGACCATTATGCAACTTTCTTAATGCTTGGGACCGCCACATTTTCGATTACACCACCACCACATGTAACTCGCAACACCACCTAGACATAACTCCCACCATGTTCTCCACCACTGTCAGTTACCACCAATGTCACTTCTATAATGCATGTAACTCCTAGCACCACCACTATCGATTACACCACCTCTGTAGCCATTACATTACCCATCTTCTACACCACCTAGATTGTTACGTGTTTGTTCAAATTAACATTCTTTGTGCTTGGTGCCAGGGGATTAGACTTATTAATCATATCCCTATGCCTAGCATGGGCAATGTTGGCATCAACACTTATCCTCTAAACTAGAAATTGCATACAAGTGCAAGGAACAACACAACCATATAATCTTAAAAGAAAACATAGAAGATAGAGGAAAAAGTTAAGACTAAGGTAAGAACTGCCAAAATAAAAATTGGGAAAAGAAGGTTTAAGATTCTAGTAATGACAATGATAATATTCAAAAAACGAAAGCATCAATTTTTCAAAAAAAAAGGCAAAATATAAAGGGTTTGGAGATAGGCATTTTCAATAGGAAGTACAAGAAGATAAAATTTAGGAAAAACAATAGTTTTGAAATAGGAACAAAATAAGATCAGGAACAAGAAATACTAATATGAAAAAACAAAGGTTGGAAAAATAACATTCCTTCTAGTGCCAAAAAGTTGTTGACACATAAATTTTGGATGCACCAACACTCAAGAAAAATGTGTTTGACAAGACTATTGCCTAGGGTACCTCCCATATGAGTACGGAAACTCAAGAATAGTCTCAACTAGAGAGGGCTATGTGATGTTTCAACAAAAAAGGTAATTAAACAGGAAAGTCAAGGAATTTGAATTGAACTAGCTTGAAATTCAAGACTTCATGAAAATATAGTAGGTAACTAGAAAATTTAAAATTTTCCCTAGTTCCCCATTGCTATCATTGGTTTGTGTTGTCTCATTGTAGTAGATGCTATTCCAACTGATACTACTCATAGATGTCAAGAGAGGGAGAAAGAGAGATCTGTAGCAGTCACCAACTAGTATCATTCATGGTTGTCATGTGTTGTTCACATGCTTGCCATGTGCCTATCATGAAGAGAGAAGAATGAGACTGCCTACCATGCATCCCTATTGCTATTTACACACCATCGTTACTACCCCTAGATTGGTTGCAAATGTAAATGCTCATTGCTATCAGTGCCTACTATTGAGAGGAACTCTAACACATGTCATGGGTTGACACATCTATTGGGAAAGACTATCAACAAGAGAGCCTCCACTGTTTACATGCGTAGTAGTGCACCACTAGCGACTGTGACATGCCTCTGATGCATGGGTGCAATTTGCTATTGCAACATGCTAGAGAAAGGGAGGGTACCTAGAGAGAGAGAGGGAAGGAAACAACCCTACTGCAGCAATTTGTTGCCACATACACTATCATTTGTCACTTGTCATGTGCCACCTAGGGAAGAGAGGAGAGAGGGAGACCACCAACCATTTGGAGTCATGTGCATCGCTGCCACTGTGATGTGCCTCTAACACACACTGTTGTCATTGGTTCTCCTATTAGAAGAGAGGAAACCAAAACCTTGCATGACCCACTACTTTTGATGCCTACAATATTGACATCACACTATGGAGCTAACGTGCTACCACGGGCTTACCTGTTGTTGCCACCCACTTGCACCACTACCATTCACTATGCCATGCATTTCTAATAATGCATCCTCTATAAATCTTGTGCTTGCTATCTTTGCAACTACTGCAAGAGAGAGAGGAGGCTACCAGATCTTGCTATCACCTACCATGCATGCACTGTTGCAGTCTACCATCATCCACAACCACACCTACCATGTGCTAGTAGGAGTCAATAGAAGCTCCCAGGTTTGATCCTACTTTGTCCCACAATCATCAACAATGTGCCATGTTACTACAAGACAGAGAGAGAAGGTTGTAGGTGCTACTTGCTACCTAGCACCATGTCCCTATTCCCCCAAAGAAAAGAGGCACCCTCCTCTCTCTTCCCAAGATGATCCACATTATCTACTCACCTCCACTTTTATAGCCACTAGTTTGGGTGTTTAAATGCACATATCTCACATCAGTTACGTCCACCACCTAGGCCATTATGCAACTTCTGTAATGCTTGGGACCACCATGTTGTTAGTTACGAAATCACTACACATAACTCCTAGCACCACCCAGACATAACTCCCATCACATTCTCCACGACCGTTGGTTACCACCAATGTAACTCCTATAAAGAACATAACTCTTGGCACCACCATCATCAGTTACACCACCTCTACGACCATTATGTAACCATGTTCTACACCACCTGGGTAGTTACGTGCTTATAAAAATTAAGTTTCTTTGTGCTTGATGCCAAGGGATTAGACTTGTTGATTATGGCCCTATGCCTAGCATGGGAAATGTTGGAATCAACAATAAGCTCCACAAAGCCTTTCATAGACTCAAATAAGCTCCAAGGGCTTGGTTCCATAGAATTGATGATTTATTTCTCAAAATTTGCTACAAAATTTATATGTTTAAGCCTACTCTCTACTTCAAGCATGTAGTCATTGATGTAACCTTAATATCATTGTATGTTGATGACTTGGTCTTCGTATTCTAGTTTTAAAAAATTAATTTTATACTTTAGGAAAGACATGAAAGAAGAATTTGAAATTAAGGATCTTGGAGTACTAAAGTACTTTCTAGGAATCTAATTAGTGCAGAAGGAGGATGCATTGAAGATGCATCAAATAAAATATGTTGAAATATCATTGAAAAATATGGCCTAAAAGATGCAGGAATAGCCACCACTCCACTCCCAAAAAACCTTAAACTTCAAGTAGAAGATAAAATTCTTTTAGATCATACCTCTCTCTATAGAAGCATGATAGGATCCTTGAGGTTCCTTTGGAACATAAGGCCTTATATTAAATTTTCTACATCCTATCTTTCAAGGTTCATGCAAGACTGTAGACTTGACCACATGAATGCTCTTGAGCCTGTCTTAAGATATGTAAAAGGAACCATGGATTTTGGTGTAAAATTTATAAAGGATATGACAACTTCATGCATTTTTTGATGCTGATTGGAGTGGAGATATTGAAGAGAAAAAGTTTATAATCAAGTTTTATCATCTTCTATAGGGCCAACTTCATTTATTGGAGCAACAAGAAGTAAAGTTCCATAGCTCTTTCATCCTGTGAAGCTGAATTTGTTGTAATGATAGACTATATGTAACACATTTTAAGGCTCAAGAAGCTTTTCACTCAATTAGTTTTTGAAGTCTTTATGCCCATTGAACTCATGGTGGACAAAACATTAGTAATCCAACTCTGAAAGAAGCATGTACTTTACAAAGTATCCAAACATGTTGATATCAAGTACTACTTCATTAAGCAAGAAGTGAAGGAGGATCACATCTTGCCTAAGCATGTGCCTACATATCAAGTGACTAATATCCTTATAAAACCTCTTCATGCATACAAATTGAACTACTTATTAGAGAGCATTAGCATCTCTAATGTGGAAGAAATAAGCAAAGGGGATCTTCAAAGCTTCAAATCCATTGTTCTCATACATTACACACTAAAGAAAGGTGTGTTAGAAATAATATGAATGTGTGCTCCTAAATCATTCATCCATGTTTACTTTGATGTTGAGTAGAGTACGATGTAGTGATAATCTTTTCTTGAACCCATCTTCCAAGCATAGATTCGATATGCAAAGCTAAATTTAAGTTCTTACACTCTACATTTCATACCATTGGCCCTCCCTATTTAAGTGTTTTACTTTAAGTTATTTACATTAGTAACTTTTCTTGACACTAGACTTCTTGTCCCCTACATTGTATCATCAAAAGAAACAAAAAGTGTATTACTACTATTATGATACTTTTCCATTGTATCATAACTATGAAATAAAGCTTGCTAAAAAATTTTATATCTATGAGAGAGAAATCATAGTATGTTCTGCTCTTACTTTGAATTAAATGCCAATAATGTTTAAGATCTTTCTTTGTATCATTTGCAATAAATTGGTTTACCTTGTCTAACAACTTCCCTCTTCTTAGTTCGAATTCAGATTTTTATATAGCTTCATAGTTTATAGTGACTTATGAGTCTTTAGTTGAAAAGCCTTTTCTATCCATGCTGTTTTTCATATTTTTCTATTTAATGTGATGTAATGTGTTGTAAATTTTTTTCTTATTATTAATAATATTTTAGGGATTATGCCTAACTTCTTAATGAGCTATAAAATACTATCTTAGTATCTTTTTCATGAAACTATTATATCATGCACTCATGAAATATAGGCGTTATAATCTATGTGCTCAATATTATTGTAACGTGAACCTAAAGCTACACTAGATGATGGCTTGATAATGGACATGATGGCTTGATAATGGACATGTAAGGGTAAGTATAATGTTTATACACATGATTTCTCCACTCAAGTCGTAAAGTGTATGGAGTAATGGATAGGATAAGGTAACTTAGGCGGCATGTGAAAAAGCTATGGAAGTGTACAGCGTTGAATCAATCCTCCACTTACATCATAAAATAAGGGATATGAAACACTAAAGATGCTTCACGCCTCCACACTAAAGATGCTTGTAAAAAGAAATCGTCCAAACAAAATCTGCACGTAAAATCAAAAGAACAAAACGAAAGGGTCATCTAGCGTAGGCACAGCCCTGTAACATCGACAGAAAAGATTCCCAACACAGACCAGATAAGAGAATCGATTTCATAGACAAGTAAAGGAACATGATGTAACTGAGCACTAGCAGCATGAAAATGAAGTCATATCGTTGAAATTAAATATATCTTTACTTTAAAAAGTGTTGTACCCCTGTTGCAGACACGTGATCAAATATGATTGACTCACCAACCTAGAGTGAAAAAACCATGGATTCCAGGAATGGAAGGGGGTAGTAATTCGTCCGAGAAGGACTGATTTATTGCACAGGTAAGTGTTTGAAGTGGAATTTCATATTTTGTTAAAACGTAGATGTACATGAAACCTGGAAAACTGTGCCTGTGTAGAGTTATTTTCATACAATTTTGAGTTAAAATAAAATGTATATGACAGTCTACAACCCCATAGTTTCACGTATATTTTCAACCCTGCTGACATTCAACTTGTTATTCGCAGTCAATTGCACCAATATAATATTAAATTAATTAAAAGAAAATTGTACAAAGTAAAAAAAGACACAAAGTTATCCTAAGAAAAACCTTCAAGCTGAAAAACCCCACTAAAAAATCGGCTCTTGGACTGTTAGCAGCACATCTTCAGAGGATTGAAACTTAAGGAGAATTTACAAAGGAAGATTATTCTCAAGTTTATGCTTTTAAAAATGTGGTTCATTGGATGCTTCCTTTTAGCTCCTTATATATTATCATGGAACCCAAAATTAAAAAGGGATAAGGTAGTTTATTTGGTAGGGATAGATATGGGAGCAATTAGAACATAGAAAATAATAAAACTATAATAAGTGAAGGTAGAAATATTGGAGAAAATCAAGGTAGATTTGCCTTCATCCACCTCACAATTCTCCCTCTTGAAGGTAAAGTTGCTTTGAAGAAAGGTCCAAATCATTTTTAGGTTGAAAGAAGACCAAATGCTGATCAGCACCAAAGAAACTTTTCAGCAGAATTGACTTGGTGAGTACATTTAAAATATTTTCTTCAATTGAAATNGTTGGGGTAGTGATATTGATAGTAGAAAGTCTACTAGTGGATATGTGTTTAATATTTTTGATGGTGCTATTTCTTAGAAAAATTAGAAATAATCTTATGTTGCTCAATCTACCACTAAATCTGAATATGTTGCTACTAACTTAGCATGCAAAGAGGCTATATGGCTCCAAAGGCTAATAGCTAAACTTGACATCACTTGGATTCTAATTAATATTGGTTGTGATAGTTAAATTGC
>MNCI01005975.1:0-33958 GCA_015680685.1 Gnetum montanum
TATTAGATTTGCGTAACGCTAGCATGTGTCACATGTCTTAACTTTTGTAAGGCAATCCTATTCCATGTACGACTAGTAATACCCTAAGCATTTGATTTTAGCGGCCATGGCTCACAGGGCTTTGTGTCCTCCATATAGTCCCTCATGGACTTCGCTAACTATCCTTTGCGCTTGGTCATTATTAACGCAGGTTAATAATACCCTATCAAAGAATCGATGATGACATATTGCTTAGCATGCTTGTGGATTATATATTTTTGTGTAGATGTCAACTCATGCAGTGGTTCGCCATGTAGGAGGTAGGTTTTAATATTATCATACAACCATTCTGGTGTTCCTTCCATGCTCAAAGAAGTTATTTGTGCTGCTTGGATGATAGGATCTGTACATTCCATCATTAAAGTAGGTAAGGTGGCAAACAAATGTTGTGGTACATTTAAAGCTAGCATGGCTAATGCATCAGCTATGGTGTTCTCAGTATACGTCATGTGTCAGACGTCAGTCATTGTAAATTATTTCAGAAGATCTTTAGCCATATCACAATAGGGTTGCAGGTGCATGGCTTTGCAAGCGTAGACTTCTATGATCTGATTGACAATGAGCATTGAATCACCTCGAATTTCCAGGTGTTGAACATTCAGTTCTTTGGCTGCTAACAATCCCTGGAGGAGCCCCTCATATTCTACCACATTGTTCGTTTAGAGAAACACCAGTTAGTGTGCCAATGGACGAACATCCTTAGGGGAAAGTGTGATGACGACGACGGTACTACCTCCTGTAGTAGTCAAAGCTCCATCAAAGTGTAATGTCACTTCGAGGCCTATTGATACAAAGCTTAAGCTATATACATGTTCGTCTAAAAATTCATGCTCTATCATCGCTTGATCGTTAACAGGTGATGCCACAAGTTGGTCGGCTATCGCTTGGCCTTTCATAGAAGATTGGCCCATGTAGTGTAAGTCAAATTCTGCTATGATGGCTTTCCACTAGGCTATCTTACTATTCTCATATAAATTATTTGTGATTGCATGTAGAATGTTGTTCTTGCAAATTATGTTAACCTAGCTGCAAAAAAGATAGTGTCTACATTTCTTGAGCACGAAAACCAATGCTAAGCAGTTACACTCTACTTCATTATACCTCATTTCGTACACAAATAGAGCATGACTTAGATAATAGATGGGGATTTCTAACCCGTCGTCCCTCTTTTGACACAACAACATAGCTATGGACATATTTGAACTTGCCAGGTAGATGTAGAAAGGTTGATTCCTTTGTGGTAGGAAAACCATTGGTAAATATAACAGCTCTTTCTTTAAGTCTTCAAAAACATGCTAGTAGCCCTCAATCCATTCGAAGTTAACCCCATTCATAAGTAGATGCTACATGGGATGTAACTTGTCTATCAAGTTCGAGATGAACCTTCTAATAAACTGTAACCTTCCTTGCAACCCACACAGTTCTTTGAGGTTTGTAGGCAGTGCCAGGTTAACGATGGCCTTAACCTTGTCAAGGTCTACAAGTAGGCCGGCCTCCGACACTACAAACCCCAACATGCATCCAGTTTTGACTTCGAACAGACATTTTCTTTGGTTCAGTCGTAGATTGTGCCTGAGACATCATTTAAGGATTAACTCTAAATCTTCTGGGTCATCTCTCGACTTCCTAGACTTAATAGTTATGTTGTCCACATAGTCATTCAAAATCTCTAAGAGATAATCGCTAAAGAAATATGTCATGGCACGTTGATAAGTTACTCCAGCATTTTTTAGCCTAAAAGGCATAATGATATAACAGAAAGTTCCCCAGGGGATCATGAAAGTTGTAGTCAGTTAATGTTCTAGGTTGATACGGATTTGATTGTATCCCAAAAATCCATCCATAAAGGATAGTAAAGTGTGTCCAGCTATTGTATCGATAAGTTGGTCAATACTCGGTAATGGAAATTTTTTTTGATCATTACCTTGTTCAGATCACGGAAGTCTATACAGATGCATATTCCTCCCATTTTCCTAGAAATGACAATGATGTTTGACACCCAATCTGAGTAATCGACTACATCGATGAAACCATCTTGATATAGCTTAGTGATTTCATCACACACTGCTAACACGATTTCAGGCTTAATCTTTCATGCCCTCTGTTTAACCACTTTGATGCATGGGTCTAACACGATGTTGTGCTGTATTAGTTGCGGGTCTAAACCTGGCATGTCTTCGTACAACCATGCAAACACTACAACGTTATGTTGGACAACTTGAGATATGTCATTCTACGTTTGTTGATCAAGGAGAGAACTGATCTTCAGAGTTTTATTTTCTCCTTTGTGCGTAACCACAGAGATCTTAGTGAGGGGATCCTTGATCACATCACCAACGTCTAGGTCTAAGGTTTGGGCTAAATGTTCTGGCTAGTCTGGGGATACTTTTGAGGCTGCTATAGTTATGTTACATGAGGAGGAGTCAATTTCTATCATTGCAAAATTAGGTTGTCTAAAGGTTTCTTCGTATGGGCCTGTTAGGGCTAGGGGTGCGAGCAAAGCTTCGTCCATTTGCAAACTGACCTACAAAACTGCCAAGAAAGGAAGTAGTTAAATTTTTTTTGTTAACATGGTGAAATGATACAAGGCTTTAGAGGTACATGTCAAAAGGCTAGTAGTTTAAGGTCTTAGTGGACTGTTACAATATACAGGGTTTGTAAGAAAAGAGCAAACAAGGTTTCCTAGGTGCTAGCTTAAAGTTCTCGCGGACTATGGCTAAAAGTGTAACATGTGTGTCTAGTATGGAAAAATAGCTAATTTAAGGTCTTTGTAGACCATAGTTAATGCGACCAAATTACGAGACAATAAGCTATGCATTATTTTAGGGTCTTTTCAGATCGTAATTAATGCAATATCTATGAGATCAATGGGGCAATATTTATGTTTCATGTCAAACTGACATTACTGCACTTCAGGGAGGTTTCGCATTGATCGGGCATGAAAATAGCATGCTTTCACCATCATGCTTATAAGTAGATGGCTAGTCTTCGAAGTAAACTGCAAGCATAGCGAAGTTGAGTTGGGCTAGAGCAAAAGACAAGCATAAGTCAACAATTTTGCAAAGGTTATTCAAGCGTAACAATGGCACCAAAGACTGAACATAAATACACCAAGTTTGTCAAGATCGATAAAGTACAGAAAAGTATAGGGAAAATTTTGAAGCATGAGTTGAAACTCAGGAGGCTACTCCACTCGCCCAGTGAGTTGTTCTTCACCTTCCTTATGTGATGTATGATTTAGGTCATTTTTGTTGTCATTGTGTTGTAATTTTATTTGTTTTGAAAATGTGCACTACACTGGGTGTCTATACCTACCTGTGGTGGTTACGCTGTGGGAGTCTGCAATATCACCCCTATCACCTTTGTTAGAGATAGACCTTACACCATCGTAAAGGTTTGGGTGATCATGGGTAATGTTGTACAAACACAACACGTAACTAGTCAGGAGTCTAGGTGTTGTACCCTTGCATAGCGCAAGAGGGGTTCTGTCATTTTTCCCGTAATGGTCAAGTGTTACCCTAGGGAAATATGTCATATTATCTTTATCGTTGTTGTCATAGATAGACCTTGCACCATCGTAAGGGTTTGGGCAATTTTGGTTAATGCATCTCTAGTATAACATGTGATTTTTTGGGCATCAAAGTAGCGTGAACCTTAGTGTTGCACAAAAAATTATTGTGAGCCTTTCTGATTTATTTTGGCATTGTTAGGATGTCTAAAATGTTTTCTAATGGTAATGTGTTTTATTATAAAGGGTCACGCTAAGGCCCGTCTTAATCGTTTTGGACATTGTGGGCGTTCTATGCTATCTAAATGTCCCCGTGGCCAATGTTCCTCCTCCCCATGCTTGTGTAGGGGGAGAGGCAGTTTGGTTCCAAACAGGCACATAGGAGTTCCTAAAATTTTTTTTGTGTAACTTTAGCATAATTATTTGGTCAAATCTGTAGGCTGAGATAGCCACTGCCATTCTGGAAACACTACTGGTTGGGTCAACATAGAGCATTTTAACATTTCTAATGGACAGATTAATCGAGGTCATAGGTGGAAGGGATCGTGGACAACACGTCAAGGGTTTGAAGTGCTTATCTTGGATCTGGGAGATGCCCAGCTTTAATTCTTATCACACCTATAACACATTGTTCGTAGCTCATCATCTCACCACCTATTTTCATAACCAACCTGGCACCATGTATTATGCAGGCGGGTAAGTGTTGTCAAGGTGCTATGATTTGTTAACTGTTATCTGATTTTGTATTTAGATGTAAATAGTTTCCTATATTATGTGGCATAGGTTCTTTATTGATGCAGATGGTCTCTAGGGTGATACAGACATGTTGCATATGGCCCAAATAGCCATAAAGGAATTCACTTCCATCAGCAACGTGCGTGCTAGTGTCCTAGGATAACTAGGATTTGAAATCCAACACTACCCCATCCAGTATGCCAAATTCTTTGTCAAGTGTAGAGACTCTAGATGGATGGATAAGGAGTAGACTTTAGACCATCCCATCACTGTCGATGACGTGCAAGTGAAATTCCCACCATTTCCTTTGCCCTTTAGACTCAGTAAGTTACGTTACGCCAATCAACTATGTAACCCTACGGGATGAAAACGATGTTTGTTTTGTTATTTTTTCTAACCTATTTCTTTTTTGGTATTTTATGTTTGTAGTTAAAGAGTCATGAGAGGTCACAATGATAGCCTCTAGGCATGACGCAGCCACCATCTTCTTCTACTATGGTGATATAAATAAGGCACAACATTGGCTTTGCCACAGAGCAACCCTAGCTTCCATAGCCAATAACCTCTGGGAAGCTAGACTGATGGAGCTATTTCTAGCTATAACCCCTAATGTCCCGATAGCCGAAATGTTGGCCCTAGTCGACTCCTTTAGCAAACAAGCCAAGAATTTTCACATGCGTGTGCATAACATGAGTGTGAATTTTGATATTAATGCTCAACTATTCGCTGACTTTTTTGGTGTTCCCTCTAATGGTCTCCCAATGGGAGAGAAATCTAAAAAAGGTTCTAAACATCAGAAGGACATAAAGGAGTGGCTAGGGACTAAAAAAGAGCCAAAATGAATCTATGCTAAGAAGATCTAGCTAGAGGTGGCTAGTACGATTTACCCCCTCTTCCGTGCTCATGCCTTCCCTAAGCTACTCTCTCAAGGAAAAATCCTTGGAATAGAGCAGGCTTGGATTATGCAGGAGGTTATGGAAGAGGGGACACGATATAACTGGGCCAAGCACCTTGCTGAAGGCCTACAGGTTGAGATGGTCAAGCTTCACAAGAAGCTTAAGTCTCATTGAAACATGCATTTTTCCTTCTTTATAGCTTTTTTGCGGCATTTTACGGAATTTTTGTTGGTTCACAAGGATGGATTTTGGGTGCAATAGGATTGTAATCAAATATCCAAGCTGTGGATTTGCCAGGTCTTCTACACTGTCCAATCCCAAGATCCTCCTGAAGGTAACAGGGAGTTGCTTTCAATAAAAACTAAGGATCAGGTGGTGCCTCGCCTCTAAGGCCAAGACAGCGTGGGTGGGATGCCCCCTTCTAACATCGGTAGTGCATCAAAGGGAAAGTGCTTAACAGAAAAAATAGTAGCCTCATTGATTCATCAGAAAAAGCGTTGTTCGATTGTGGATTATCCTAGTCCAACTGGTGAAGAGGGGAGGAAACTACGAATTAAGTCTCATAGGAGCCATCCCTTGGCTGGTAAGTAGAGTAATGTATAATTATTTTGTGTATATTACGCTACGTGTAGACGTCGTTTCATCATGTAGCGCTCGTGGGAAGTGAGTGAAGTTCTGCTAACTATGATTCGTTCTACAGGAAAAGGGAAAGATGTGGAGGAACTAACCCCTAAAACAACAGCCATAGTCTTGTAGCGTGGGGAAGGGGTCCTAGTTTTGGAAAAGGAGACCCCTATTGACAACATGGGCAGCACTCAGGCTCCCATGCCCGAAGGGAAGATGAGCATAGAAGATGTCACGGCCTTTTTGGATGGGCTGGAAAGGAAAGAGTGGTTCGTCACTGGTGATTTTGACCATTTGCTTCACTTTTCTTCAATGAGAAATCCTCCCACTATTACCCTTGAGGGTTTTCTGGGTAGGAGCCTTGCATTATCGTAGCATCTCAAATTTTTTCCTTTATCTACTATGTTATGTTTAACTCATTTTGTTCATGTAGTAGGCACCTCTGATAATAGTGATGCACCTTCATCAGCAACCCCTACTCAAAGTTGGGTTGAGGCCCCTGACAAATTTGCCTTCATGGAGGGAATTGTTAATGACATGATTGGTCGCTTGGAGCAAATTGATCCTGAGATTGGTACATCACTGTTATTACATAGGAATTGTTCAAGCTACCACATTATGCCATCCTGTCGCGTCTAAGTGTCACTTTCGTGTTATAGCATCTTGCTTCAAATGGGATCCCAAAGAGCCCATCGACGTAAATGCTGCTCCTGAACCCTCATCAAAAGTGACCAAAGTGTCCCACCACTTTTATGATGAAATGTGTAAATGTGTGTTACGCTCAGCCTATTCTCTATGGGAGAGTGAGGACATCAACAAAGATCTCTAGAAAATGTTGTAGAAAGAAAAAAAATAGAAAATCGCACTAGCTACCAGGATGGAGGATCTTGAGTCCAGGAATGAATTTTTGCAAGCTAGGGATACCAATAACGAGAATTGGTGGACTACAGTGATTGACTACGCCTGCTATTAGACGGTCATCAGGAAGAATGTCCAAGCTAGCCATGAGCTCATCAAGCAACGAATGAAAATGAATCTCCTAGCCCAGAAGAGCCAAGATTGGAAGGACTACAACGTGAGGGTTCAAGAATGGGGGCAGGCACAGAAAAATCATAAACACATGTATAAGCAGGAATGTGCTACCTACTACCAACATTACAGAGATTCCACGGTTGAAGCGTAGTCCCTTCGGTTGTTCCTCGATGTCATCGGTGCTTCTGGAGCATGAAAAGTTCTAGGAAAAAGTGACAGTGAGTGTCTCCCCTAAGAGAGAGATGACCCTCCCTAGTAGGGAGACAACTGTCCCTTCCTTTTTCCTTGAGCCACCTCTGTGGATTCCTATGGAAAAGGAAAAGGTCAAGGTTGGAACTACTCTAGGAGATGGCGTTTGTGCAGAGCTCACTGAGGACAAGATTATGCAATGCCTATCAATTGGCCTAGTACAAATTCCCTTTGCGGCTGACACAAGACTATCATAGATGAGTTATGTGACTATTGTATTTTTCTTATGTGCAATTTTTATTGTGATGCTAATGCTTGCCTCATGTCAAACTGTAGGATCGGCACGAAGGGGATCTTCATGAGGAGGAGCCTCACAAAGAAGATCTTCATGAGGATGATCCTCATGAGGCAGATGTGAAGTTGGGTGAAGTAGATGAAGGTGGTAACAAAGGGGAATGTGTAGTATAGTAATACTGGTCAAGAATTTTTGTGTAGCGTAGAAATACAGGAGAAATTGTTGTTGGAATAAAAAGGTAATAAAGAATAATGTTCTTTTTTTTGTTTTTAAGCTAGTTAATAGTGTAGTTTGTAAAAGAAAGGTTTTTAATTTTTCTTTATGAAGAAAGATGCTTTGTCAGGAAGGTTACACATTTTAGGCCACTGTGGGCTGGCGGTAGTTTAAGTCCATTTCAAGCCAGTGATAGTTTAAGGCCATTTTGAGCTAGGGATAGTTTAAGGCCATTTCGAGCTGAGCCATCACATGTGAAAAAGAGTAAATAGTATTACCAGTTTTAAGCTGTAGTAGGTCGTAACTAGTTTAAGGTTGTTTCGGGCCATGGTAGTGAAGAAGCGTAATGGTAGATGATCAAACATGAAATGGTAAAGAATGTAAACAACGTAATCAGCAAGCAATGTGGACCAATGTAACATGCTACGCTGACTTTTTCATTTATTAGTTCTGTAGCTGCTTCTTGATCATTCTTAGATTTTGTGACATGTATGGACCAGGAGGTTTGTTACACCACTCCTCTATACTATCATCCCCTCCCTAGAAGGGTAATTCAGCCCAAGTTAAGTTCTCATTGGCCATTGTGTCGGTATGTTTGACTATTGAGATAGGGGTTTGATATTCGGGGATTTCAATCTCTGAACCCTGTTCCATTTCTACATTGTTAACAGCTTGAGGAGTCATCTTATCACCGTGGATGATCACTTCCCCTCCCGCATAGGGTAAGTGGATCTCTTGGCGAATGGGTGATGAGACAGCCCTTAGCTGAGCCAACCAGGACCTCCCTAAGATTAGGTTGAAGCTGAGCATCTCCTCGACAATGATGAACACTACACTTGTGGAGAATTGATCCCCTGCTACAAAATTGATTTGTACAGTTTCCTTAACTTGCACCTGTGCCCTGTTAAATGACTTCAAGCATGATGTCATTGTGGGATTGATCTGGTTGATCAAACCTAATTTTTCTACTATGAGGAATGGAATGGCATTGGCAATGGCTCTGTCATCTACATGTACTCTCCAAATCTTGTACTGGCTGACCCATATAGTGATGAACATGGGCACTGTTGTCACCTAACCCTTTTCTAGGTCATCCTTAATGGACTCATCATGGAATGTCAATTGGGAAGGCCATGGTTGTTCAGTAGTGGGGGGAAGCATGATCGAATGGATTGCTTCTTCATCCACTAGCAAGATTTTTTCCATTGGTATGGATGCTAGCATGCAAACCATGGCTTCACGATGTGATTGGAATGTCATCAGCAAGTCATGCAGCCTCAACATTGTATTCTTCTATTTGAGAGCCTGCTTAACTTGCGTAAAAGCATCAAGGAGATTATGCCCATGGTCTAGTTGTTTGCTACCCTTCTCTTCTTCCATTTGTTCCAAGAGACAAATCTCTTGGGGAGGAGTGGTTTCTGGTTGAGGGCTGTATTTTCTTGGGCAGGGAGAAGATGGTCATGTCTGTGTAACATTATCTTTTTATGAGGAAGGAGGAGCCAAGGGTGCCAAGGCCAGAGGGGTAGGCTTAGGGAACCCCAACGTAACGTGGTCTTTGGCTCTTTTATCTATCACACATTCTTATCCTCTCCTTGTGGGTTGAGGTTGGGGCATGGACTTAGATGTTTGCCCCTGCGTAGTAGGAGTAGCTGACGGCTTTGGTACCTTGATGACAAAGGGTTTCCTAGGTGTGAGTGTAGGCTGGGCCATAACTTTAATGACAATCGGCTGCAGAATAGACATCCAAGGTGGAACTCAGAGGACAAAGGGTTGTTGTTGCGTTGTGCCCATTGATGTTGATGGGCTTGTCGTGTGAGGTGAGTGAGGAGGCATGTGCAGCACGAAGGATTTCTACAGTGGTGCTAGGCCATTGCCATCCACACCCACCACATTGATAGTGTACCCTACATTATTTACATTCAGCGGGTCTTGGTACATGTGCATAGATTGATTTTCTAGACGAACCGGACTACTAATATTGAGGATCAACTTACCTTAGTCAATCATGCATTGAATTTCATCTTTCAATGCCCAATAGTAGTCCGTGTCGTAACCACGCAACTGGTGGTAGTCGTAGAAATGGTCCAGCCTGAAATTCTTGGGAACTGGTGGTTTGTTTGGCAAGACCAATGAGGGATTTTTGAGCAGCTCACAATGCCATCTATGGTGTTTTAAAGCCTCCTCAGACACCTTCTTGTATTAAATGTAACCAATTTCCAATAGTTGCTTCAGAAGTTCTGAAGGCTTGACAGGTAGAGCCATATATTTTGAGTCATCTTTACGCTTGAAATTAGGCTTCGGTTGAGGCAATGTGTTAGGAGCTGATGCTATTTGCTAGTCGATGTTTGTTTGAGCTAGTTGTAGCCTCAATAGGCACCATAGCTACTTTTTTGTTATTATTTTTATTTTTGGCCTCTTCGGCCACGGCTACTACCGTTGTTGCTATGGCCTTGCCATTGTCTTTGCTTTTGTTATGGGCATTTTTATAGGCCACATACGTTGGATCTTTGCCAGCCTCTGCCGCATCTTAGATGCTCTTAGTCTAAGTGAAGGCTTGGCTGAGGGAGCGAGAAGTGAGATAATACAATGTAAACTTAATAAAGTTGTTGACTACCCCCTTGAAAATTGCCAATAGATGGGCCTCCATGATGGGCTCACGGATTTCATTCAAGGTGGCACTCCACCACTATATAAACTTTTGGACTGGTTTGAGTGGATCCTGCTTAACTCCCATTAACTAGTCGAGTGTGACCTCTAGCCTCAGGTTGTATTTGAAACAGGTCATGAACTAAGTCAGAAACTCTTCCAAGGTCGAAATGGAAGAGCGTGGAAGTGCACGATACCAATCCAAANATCTGATCTGAAGGTAACGAGATGAGTGTTGGGATTACCTTTCCCATTGTATTTTGTGAAATGGGAAAGTAGCATTCTAGGAGGTAATGATAAAATGGGAAATGCTAGACTGATAGGATCTTCATGGTAGAAATCCATGACCTGTACTGTATCATAACCTGCAACTTTGAGATGTTTAACCTCTTTGGTGAGGGTTTGAATAAGCTGGAAGGCTTGATCTAGACTTGAAGACAAAGAGGTTGGTTGTGGAATAATAGGTGGAGCCACGACTAGTGGCAAGATAGGAGTAGCAGCATGGCCTGCGGGCAATGCTGGCAGAATTGTCCCTGCGAGCAATGTCGCCTATTTCATCCACCACTCGGTAGGTGGTGTAGGTGGGGAAACAACCATCATTTGTGCCATAGGATACACTGTTTGCATAGCCAGTGGTACAGACAATGATCCTATAGTTGGATTTACCGCTTGTGGGACCTGGTGTTGATGATGAGGAAGATAGGACATCTATGTCAGCTGTGCTACAGGGGGTGAAATGTTTGGGGTCCACCACATGGTGGGGGTGGGTCCTACCATTGCTAGTGGTGCAGGGGAAAATGCTGGGATGTTTGCAAAAGCTGTGCATAATTGTGAAGTGGGTATTGTGTGCACATATGATAATGTAGGCGTAAGTATGCGATGCGATGGGTTAGCCGACTGTGGTTTCGAAGGAATAGACTGTGAAGGGATAACATCTGGAAAGGGAACCAGAGAGAAAACATGCTAATGTGATGAACATGAAACATGGTTGGCAGTAGACAACAATAAAGGTGTAGTAACCATAAAGATCAGATTTGCATGGGTTGCTATGGAGGGAGGTGCCATAACAAAACTAGCGTGACTACCTTCCTTGGAGTGGGCATCTAGGTCCTCCTGCCCATCATGAAATACTTCATCATGAAACATCTTGTCTCGTTGTTCTATTGATGTCTTGGCCATTAACAGTTGATCCAAGATCCACTGTTGTCAGTCTATCAGGGGTAGGAAAGTGTTAGACAAAGGAACAAATTCTTTTCCATTACCGTATATGAACTCATATTTGCCATAAGTTTGGCACAAAGGAACATGTGCAAATTCACCATAATTTTGTCACAAAGGAAGTTGTAATGTTCCATGTGCTGAGGGTATTCCTTAGGCTCTTTATTTTGAATCTTGAGGGACTAGCGTGGCCACATCGGACTAGTCGGTGACTCGACAATAGCAGGGGTAGCCTACATCATCAAGGGATTTTCAAGACTAGCAGTGGCAACATTAGTGGTTGTCGCAACCATTCTCTGCATAGCTAGGAGGTAATGCTAATGGGGATAAAGATCACGAAGGCAAAAGTGAGCTAAAGGCAAACATGGGCTTTCTGTCCTGCTGGATTCCAAAGGAATCATTAGGGCAACTGATCTGTACCACACGATCACGTAAACAACTACAGAGGTATCATGTTTATGCTAGTCAATAATGGGTATAGATAGCTTATAGGACTACCCATAAAAAAATACAGATCAAAGGTTTAGGCCCTCCTTCTATCACTAGAAAACTGTAATGATGAAAAACGTTGGTTGCTGGAAGCATCGAGAGGATTTCCATGTACACAGTTTCAACCTTGGATCCGTGTGAGGGCCATGCTGGGAAAAATGAATCCGATGTGTCCTGAACGATCTTTTTGATCAGACAGGGACTTACTTAGTCAGTAAATTTGTTAACGATCATGCAACGAGATGATGATTTGATGTGCAAACGTAATACCAATTGATGAGCAGAACGAGATCTACTCCAAGATCAGATCTTGGTGGTACTAAAAATGATGTAAAGTATGCAAAACAATTGTAAAAATCAATGTAAATAGGATTCCATGAATGAAATTTTTAAGAAAAAAATGCACGATCCCGAGATCTAGGATCTATCTCATGGACAAATATGATGAATACAACGGGACTTGCAAGAGAGCTTCGATTTGGACGAAGTATCCACTGCCAACAAGAAACTATTTAGAGATTAAACAAGCAAATGGCCAATCTACCTTGTTTACTAGCCAATCTGGGTGCAAGGGAGTCAAGCTCAAAGAAAAATGTTCGCTAACTTGTAATCTCTGGACAATAAGCTTCTCTCTATCACCGTTGATGCTCTTGCCAACTTTCATCAACTTTTGCCAACCCCTTGAGTGTTTTTCTTGGGTTATTTATAGGATTAGGGTTAGGAGAACAATGTAGTTTAAATGATGCATGTCCTGGGCCCGCAGAATTTCATTGACCTGGTGTGCTACAGTTGAAGCTTGTAACGCTATGTTGTGCTACGCTCTGAAGTGTAGCATAGCGTCACCACCCCATGGCTATGCTGTAATACACTGGGAAGCATATCATGGCGTAATGAATGCTACTATTTGAATTTTTCTATCCTTGTTGTCATGGCTATTTCAACTGTGCTGGTTGTGTTACGCTGTGCTATGCTGCTTAGCGTAACGTGGCGTAATAAGTAAAAGTTTAAGAATTTGAAGAGTGGTTAACTTGAAAAGTTGAAGTGTTGTCATCGCGCATTCCTTGTTCTGTTCTATCCTCCTAAAGTCTACTACGTTGAGCTATGTAGCATAGCATCACAAGCCCTCAACCAAAAAAACAAAACTTGTTGAGATATGCAAGTGTCTTCGGTGCTTCCATCGCTTGGCTTTCTTGACACTACACTTGTGAAAAATCCTTGCCTAAACTTCGAGACTTTACTAAATCATAGAGGTCTCGAAATTTTACGTTGTTTCAGATAGTAAGCCTATTTTTACTAGTGGAACTACCTTGGATTACCTTGAGAATAAGGCAATTGTCTAGGTGCTTGCCTCCTTGCTAGTTAAGGATTCAATGCATACACCCCAGACTCTTGCAAGTGTGACACCACAGGGCAACATCCCTTAGGATGTTCATATTGACAAATTTCACACCCAACATCATCATTGAAGTTTATCTCCACAACTTCTTCTACTATAGTTTCTTGCTCTTACCTCTTTGGTAGGCACATTTAGCTTCTTTTCTCCTCTCATGGTCATGATCACTATTCTATTCTTTGGATTCTTTAGCAATCTTCATAGCAGTTTGGAATTTTTCATCCAAAGAGTCCCATAGTTTATCAACCTTATCCATAATATTAAAAATGGATTTTTGAATGGGCAAGGTTTTCCTATTCATCACTTTATTTAGTGGTGACTTCTCATCATCATAAAATTAGACTTCTCCTAATGGAAGGGTTTCTATTATATTTTTTTACACTTTCCCTTTTTTGCAACTCACCTTCTTTTTCTACCTACTCTATTATCCTTTGGATCTAATGAGCTCTTAGTTTGGATAGTCTCCCTTGGGCATAAACCAAAAGAGTTCTTTTGGTTTCTACTTTAAGCCCATATATGATGTGGTGGAGCTATTTCCTTTGAGAATAATCATGGCTAGGGCATCGGTGTAAAAGAGAATAATATCTACCCATGGTGGCATCCAAGGGTTCATGTATTTCTTATTTTCAACCTTGGATTTTCCTTCTTAGATTAGGCACTCTGGAGTATGTTTGGTATTTTTCATTAAATAATTCTAGCATCGTACTTCATCTACAAATGGATTCTAGTTCCAAGGACTGGTGCTAGTTTTCTACCTCCTTGATGAGTGTCCTAGGAAATAACTTTAATATCTACCAGTCATTTTCTATGTTTTGTAAAGCACACACATTATGAAAGGCTTGTAGATGGTTTTGTGGATTAAAGTTATATCCCCCTCAAATCTTGGAATATTGTTCGTGTCTAAGCACTTGATCTGACTATCTTTCACATCCCTAGTTGGGATCTTGACTACCTCTACAATATTAAGCATGTTGTGAGTTGCCAATAGAGGTTCATCATCATCAATTATGTCAATGATGTCAATGATGGTCTTTGCCATCCTTTCTTTCATGGAGGCTTCTATGATCATTGTTATCTCATTGGTCATATTCATCTTGATTATTTCTTTGGTTGCTTTTATTAGATCTAGAAGATGAAGAGGAATTTTTGGAGTTAGATGAAATGGACAAAGAGGAAGGTAGACTACCATCACCAGTACGGTGTTTTCCATCACCTCCTTTCTTGTCATGGCCATGATCCTTAGATTTCTTATTGTCATTATGTCTGCCTAAGTTCCTACCTCACTATCATTTTTACTTGAACCAGGATTGTCAATAGTGGATTGTAGGTTCAAGATCACACTCTCATCACTAATAGCATGGGATGGAGAATCTTCATGTTGATAGCCCCTAGAGGAAGGATCCTCATTATCATTTTGGTTTAGAAAGAACAAGGGATTGGTGAACCATTTCCCCTTCACAAACTTATGTTAATTCTCTTGTTTCTAATCTCTCCTACATTGTCTTTTAGTTGGATGGTAGTTCCAAGTTTCATAACCATGCACAACATATTCCTCTTAAATATTTTGAATGCCTAACCTTCTAAGAAATTGAAGTAGCATCTTATGCATAGATCAATTGGGAGGCATTATAATGTTACCTTCCATATCATGTCATCATAGTTGTTCATCCTAATGTAGGATAAAGGTGAAGTCAGGTGCATACTCATCTACATGAGTATACACCACCTTGCATTCTTGAGGAATGGGTAGTTTTTTATCATCATGACTGCAAGAATAAAAAGACATTTTGTAATACAAAAATAAAAATATCAGTGTCCATATGTAATTATATTTATGATGAGAATGATGTTGACCTTAGGGTTTGTATAATGATGTTAATGGTATTCACTAAACCTAAACAGTGCATGTTTCAATAAAAAGAGTCCCCAGCAATGGCACCAATGACGAATGGTTGAGGTACCCCTATGTCCAACCATATGAATCATGAAGCATTCATGCATGATTTGGTTGAATTCTATGGCCTTTATGTGTTCTAGTTCACTAGTCTTCAAGGAAGTAAACCTTGCCCTAATAGTCATTTTTTGTCTTCCCAATTACACTCGTGATGAACAAAGGTATGTTGAAGTGTAATCGAGGCATATGATTTTTATCATTTTATGTTTTATGCTCCTAGTGATTTAACATTGAGAAATGAGGTAATTTAATGGATAATCTAATTTAAGTACTTAACTAATCTCTCGCTAGTCCTAACATAAGCATCTAGTCCCACTTTCCATAAATGTCCTGAATCCACATATCCACTATTGGGGTCACCAAGCATAATGCTACTAGGTGAACCAAGAAATAGTGCTACTAGGATTACCAAGTGAATATTTGTGTATGCTTGAAGTGGTTGTACTTATGTGTTTAATATATTTAGCTTAATTAATTAATGAATCACTTGAAGTATAATTTTTCTTAATTAATTGCATAATTAATGAAAGCAATAAATGCATAAATGAATCATTAATCTATTCCAAGTGCTGCAAGGTTTGATCAAAAGGCTCATCTTTATTGCCATTCACATTGGTGTGTTTAGGCATAATAGTGCTCAAATAAAGATTTGTACACTTTCTGTCTCCTATTGTGGATACTTAGAGAAATATTCTAACTTTCAAATGGAAAAACTATAAGAGCTCTACTACTACTATGACTTGACATCCCATAAACATGGCTAGTGAGCATTTAATTATAGACTTTATTAGAGAGCTATGTCAATAAGGCCCCATAGATGCATCAAACATTATGTCAATATGGCCTTGTTGACAAGGCAACACCATGTAGATAAGGCCATGTCAATGAGGCTCTATCAATGAGGCCATGTCAACAAGGGCTCATCGATGTAACACAATGACAATTCATTACTACCAAAAATTATTACATAAACAACAAAGTAAAATTTTCTATTTTGGCTAGTTAATAGTTATCAAAGAATGCATTCAACGAAGCCTTTAGGACTTTGACAATTTCTTGATTGAAATACTAAGGGAATACACTTTAAAACAATGAACCTATTTTAATCATCTTAAAATAAAAAATATTTTCTTGGATTCTCTATGCTCAAAATAATCAATTTCTTTAAGACATTAGTATTAAATTGCTCTTGAGGATTTTCAACAACATAAGCTCTTCTATGGAAAAGCTTAATAGGAGTTTAATATTGTGAAAAAATAGAGCTATAAAAATAATTCTAGGACAAATCCAAAAATTAAATGCCAAGAATAATACTATTTAAAAAATTAGCTAAGAAACTAAAAAAATGGAAAGAAATGAGCTCATAGGATTAAAAAAAAGTAGCTAAATTGTTGCCTTTAGCAAGCCATCTTATAAATAATCTTCAATTTTCTTTCCATATTCTTTCTTGTTTTTCCTTCTTGCACCCCCACCCCTTTTTGAATTCTACCCTTGAAGCTTTTTTATAGTGGTTTTGTGATAGTTAAAATAATCATGAAAGGGTAAGGGCTTTACATATATCTAAGGGTATTAATTCATAATGAACCTAAAGGTTATAAACTTCAAAGGGAGTTATTACAAATTTAAGCTATGATTTCCAAGTGTTTTCTTAGCAATAAATATTATGAAGATTACCATGGGAGGTTACAAAAATTTTGAAAACATATGCCATAGTTGTCAAGTGTCCTCTTAGTAATCACAACTCCACAAATATCAAGGAAAACAAGTTATACATTCCATAGGAGATTATAACTTCCCATGTAGAGTGTCAATGCTATAGAAAATAGAGGTATGTTTACCAAATGTCCATTAAACCTCTTCTTTATAACCTTTAGATAAAATATCATATAGATTGAAATTGTTATACCCCTTAGTGTCAATGATGTTATGTCAAAATTGGCTTCTTCTAATAACGGGGATTTAATTTAAATTTTATATGATATTTTATGTGGTTAAAAATATGTCAAATAATAAAACCATTTGAAATCATAGTGTAGTTGAGAAAATTTGGAAGCATGGGATTGGCCCTACACTCATTTGTTGCATCCCATGAGTTCACTAAAATTCAAAGCCACATACACTATCCTATGCTTTTTGTGCCCAACAATGGAATTATGGACACGATCTTGGCAAAATGAAGTTTCATAACCACCATGTTCTAACCTCTATGTCTTGCACACCTTCTTTCTTGATATCTATTCTCAAATCCTTGTGTGATGGGCTTGCATGGTTGTGTTTCTAGTCACTGTGACCGTTTACACCAATGCCACTTAGGGTTAGTGTGGTTGTCATTACCATCTCTTCTTGTTCCATATGCCATAGGTCATCCATGTGCTGCATATGTAGAGGTAAGGTTTTATGTGGATTATTGCATTACACATTGGTATTTTTTGAATTGCCAAAAATACCTGTGTGCTTGCCTTATACTAGCTGCAGTGATCATTTCGAGACCTCATTGGTTTAGATGCAGCCATCATTGTAGGCAAAATTGACAAGGGCATACTATGTAAGATAATCCTCTAGCCTATCTATGATTCTTATGGTTAACTCTCACATTTCTAGTTGTGTATCTAGTCATGTTTTGGGCTATGTTTGCCACATTACCTTCTGGTAAAACAAGGGTTTCATCCTAAAATCTTGTGCCATTGGAGACCATTAAATGTTGATAATCCAAAAAAGTACCAATCATCATAACAAGACTGCTATTTTCAGCAACTTGAGTATTTTGACAAACGTAATTGTTGAAACTTTGGATTTTTATTTTTAAATTTTTAAATTTTATCTTAATGTTTATCAATATAATATACTTGACTTGAATACATCCCTCATGTATATCTCTTAATCTCCTCTAATGTTGTTTTGGAATATTACCCTTAATACCTTGTCTTGTAGTTGATATTGGGCTAGCTTCAAATATGTATTTTATGAAACCAAAGTATCATAACTTTATTATTTTAAAAGCCTTCCAATAATCATCACTACTCGATAACCATGATGGAGATGTAACAACAAAAGTAAAGTACTGAAAAGAATAATAAACTAGTCTAATTGCTACAATGGATGTAGGAAATCTTGATTTCATTACCAATTATGCCAATGTGTCTAGGTACATGAGCATTTAAATAAAATTTTGTACAATCTCATATATTCACCCTACAGGCACTCAAAGGAGAAAGATTACTTTCTAAGGAAGAAACTACAAGATTTTATCTAATACTAAGATCAAAAGGTGCCATAAATGAGGGATGAGTGCATTTATATAGGCAATGATTGCATCAACATTGATGTACCTACATCAATGCATCCTAGCATGTGTTGATGGGGATACATCGATGGCATGTGTCAATACAACATATCTTATTGATGTTTTATTAAACACCAATTGTCCAAACTTTCACAAAAATCAAAAGAAAACTACCAAAAATATTTTTTCATTCTAAATGTAACTTCTTCTCCTACTCACATAACTCTCTCTTACAACACAAGCATTAAAAAAGAAAAATATCATAAAAATCTATAATTCTAAAAATATAAGATATAACTTCCCAGCAAAGATGAGTATGATAAGTCTAAAATAAATAGATATAAAAATATATTTATATATAGTACACATGTTAACATATAAGAGCTATCTACCACATATGTACTAGCAAATTCCATGCTTTCACAAATAATTTATTACTAATAATTATACAAACATATAATCATAATCCTTTCCATGCTCCCAATCAAACCTCATGAAATCTTACCATAGTCATCAACAAGATTACTGCACAAAAGCCAAATGGTGATAAAAGAAGATATATGTAAAATTAAATATTTAGATTTACATAACAATAACCAAGAATCTAGAAAACCCAAAGATCATCAATAACATCATCATCATAATTTGTAAAATATACTAAACTAACAAACATATAAACATATAAGTGCAAGCACAACAATCTATGAAAAAATCAACATACCAAGGATGCCTCAAAATATGAGTTGTTACATCCTTCCCCTCTTAAGAATCTTCCTCCTAAAAGATTTCATGATAGGAAGAATATAAATCAAACTTGAGCTTCCATGTAGCCTGCTATGAATCATGATGATTCCACAAAACCTTTACAATGGGTACTATCCTACTACACAACTAATGCTCCATCTAATCTAATTTCCTAATGCCTCAACATACCAAGGATGCCTCAAAATATGAGTTGTTACATCCTTCCCCTCTTAAGAATCTTCCTCCTAACAGATTTCATGATAGGAAGAATGTAAATCAGACTTGAGCTTCCAAGTAACCTGCTATGAATCATGATGATTCCACAAAACCTTTACCATGGGTACTATCCTACTACACAACTAGTGCTCCATCTAATCTAATGTCCTAATGGAAAGTTCTATGTTTGAGGCATATGCTTGGAGCTACATCTCAGTCTAATCAACAATATGATTATCATCATGCATATGCTTCCATAGCATGAAGACATGAAGCACATCATGCATGTTGGAAAGATGTGGAGGCAAACAAACATGGTGTGCAACCTCTACTATGCATTGAAGGACATTAAATGGACCAACTAAATAAGGTGCAAGCTTATCTTTTTGACTAAAATGCATCAAGCCTTTCAGGGAAAAAACTTGAACAAACACCTGTTTACCAACAACAAATTCAAGAATCCTCCTTTTATGGTTTTCATAGCTTGCTTGATGATCTTGCGTTGCCCTCAACCTTTCATGAATATCTCTAATCTACCTTGTCATTCTTAGCATAATTTATAAACTAATGTGCTCCCTATCTTTAATCATATTCCAATACAAGGGAGTCCTACAAGGTCATCCATACAATAATTTATATGGTACTACCTTCAAACTAGCATGATAACTATTGTCGTAATCAAACTTTGCTAATGGTAAAAGACTATCTCAATTATCTATGAACTACAAGGTGCAAGACTAAAGCATGTCCTCCAATACTTAGTTGACTCTCTCTACCTAGCCATTAGTTTGCAAAATATAGGCTACGCTCATGTTCAACCTAGTGCATAAGTTGTCTATGAATGCATATCAAAATCAAGAAGTAAATTTGACATCATGATTTAAGACAATCTTGGTAGGAATGCTATGTAGTCATACAATCTGAGAGAAACATTTGTGCAACATCCTTTGTGCTAGCTAAACTCTTTATAGCTAGGAAGTGTGCTGACTTGGTTAACAAGTCTACCACAATAAGAATGACATCATTTCCACTACTAGTATGAGCTAAACTAGTAATGAAATGCATTCTGATCACCTTTCACTTCCACTTTGGAATAATGTGACGGTACAAGTAGCCACATGGTCATTAGTGTTTAAGTTTAACATATTGATAAATCATACATTTAGCAACAAATTCTTCAACTTCCCTCTTCATTCTTGGTCACCAGTACAACCTATTTAGCATTTGGTATATCTTATCTTTATGAAAATGCATTTGAAGCCTACTAAGGTGAGCTTCATGTAATAGATGTTGTCCCAATGAACTAGGCACACACACCAAATCCTTATGATGAAGCAACCCAACTACTTCTACTGTCATGATAGCATCATTGGAATGCTTTAGCTCCTCACACTAAGAATCATGTTGTTGCACCTCATGAATCTTACTTATCATGTTTGACTAGATCACCAAGCTATTTATCTTACTAATCACATCTCAAGGAATCTACAACCACATTACTTCTTCCTATTTTATACTACTTGATAAAATCAAAATTAGCCAAGAGTTCTCAACCCACCTTCTCTAGTGTAGGTTCAACTATAGTTAACTCATCAAATACTATAATCCCTTGTGATCCATCCAAATAGTCAATCACTCCTTGAACAAGTAATGACACAAAATCTTCACAGTGAATACAACCACTTCCAACTCCATGTCATGAGTAGGGTAGCACATCTCATAAAGCTTAAGTTATCATGAGAGATAGGTTATCACTTTTTCCTCTTGCATAAGGACACACCCATAACCTTCTCTCAAAGCATCTATACAAATGTCAAAAGGTTTACCTAGGGTAGGTGAGACCAAAACAAGAGCTGAGATTAGTCTACCTTTGATTTTATCAAAGGTATCTTGACAACATAAGCTTTAAAAAAATCAAATTCCTTTTGCAATAACTTCGTGAGGGATGAAGTAATGCAAGAGAAGTTTTTGAACAATCTCCTATAATAGCCTGCTAACCCAAGAGAATTATGAACCTCACTAACAACCTTGGACACAGGTCAACCCTTAATAACTAATATCTTGTTAGGGTCCACTACTATACTAGCTTTCAAAAGAACATTGCCCAAAAATTGAATCTCTCAATGCCAAAAAAAAAACTTGGAAGATTGGGTAAACATCTTATGTTCTCTAAGCTTCTACAAGATGATCCTTAGATGCTACTCATGCAACTCCTCTGATGAAGAATACATCAAAATATCATCAATGAACATGATAACAAACTAATCTAGGTAGGGCCTCATGACATTGTTCATAAGATGCATGAATACTTTGGGAGCATTAGTAAGTCCAAATGGCAACACCAAGAACTCATAATTCATATACCATGTCTTGAAGGCTATATTGGGGACATCCTTCTCTTTGATGTAAACTTGGTTGTACCCTGACTTCAAATCAATCTTAGAGAATACCCAAGATTTCTTCAATTGATCAAATAAATTGTCTATGCATGGTAGAAAATACTTGTTCTTCACCATCACCTAGTTCAATTGTCGGTAGTTAATGCATAGCCTCATACTACCATTCTTCTTCTTCACAAAGAGGACAAGAGCACCTCAATGAGACACACTTGGATGAATTAGGCCCTTATCAAGCAACTCCTACAGCTAAATCTTCAATTCTAATAACTTAATAAGGGACATCCTATGTGGAACCTTTATGATAGATTTTGCCTTGAGTTTAAGAGTAATCTCAAACTCAATATCACACCTTGGAGGCAAACTCACAAATTACTAGAACTTGATCAAGCCCTTATGATAAGTAAATAGCATAGATAGAAATAGTAAATCAAGAATGATCTTTCCTCAACAACTAGTAAAAAGATCTAAAAGAAACAAGATCCAACTTGACCTTTCATGGTCTAGTATGCACCATCATTTGAACACCATCATCCATCACCAAGGAAAGTATCTTACAATAACAATCCAAACTACCCTAATAGCAAGACAGCTGATCCATGCCTAAGATAACATCATAGATCCCTAGGTTCATATTGTGGAAGTTACTAAACCACATGTCATTTTGAATTACCAAGGGTACGAACCTATAGACTTAGTCCAACATAAGCACATAATCAAAAATTGAGCTAATAGTAAGCCCTTGCTCAAGGCACTAACCCTCTTAACCCAAATAAGCAACTACACATGGATCCATAAAAGAAAGACTTACACTGGGATAAAAAAGAATTAAAAATGCTAGATCAGAAATTGTACCTCTAGTTTCCATCGCAATGTTGGGTTAAGTCTTAATTGGCCAATGTATCAAAGTGTACATATGAGCATGCATCCTAGCACTATCTTGGCCATTAGCAGGTTTACCATCCTACTGATAACCTTCACCCCTTGTGTTCTTCGAGTAGTCTAAACTCTTATGGCTTTGATGATCATAGTTGTGGTAGTTGAAATAGTCCTTTTAAACATGTTCAACCTTCCTTATAGCACAATAAGTAATGGGGCTATGAGTCATCCCACCACTTATTACCTACTGTTGTCATTGATCATCCAAATCAAACCTCTAGGTTCACTTGGACCTACTAGATTTCCTAGAGGAGGTTTGGACCCTCTTCTTGGAATGATCTTGTCATGCTACCCTCACCAACTAACTGCACTCCAAATCTAATGCATGAACTTATGCATCCTCATACATCTGAATATGTAGAAAGAGAAAATGATCCTTAGTGAACACATAAAGATAATGGATAAAATGTTTAGCCTTGGATAGCTCATATTAATGTATGTGAGGCACATACATACTCAACTCTGAGAACCTGCAATCGTATTGAGTCATAGTATGATTGCCTTGGTAGAGATAGTACAACTCCTTAGCCTTCACCTTCACCAACTTTGAAGGAATGTAATCAGCATTGAAAGCATTGAGAAAATCACTCCAATGAATATGACATTCTTCCTGGTGAAGAGCCTTCTCTTGGATAGTCCACTAGTGTCTAACAGCCCTACAAAACTAGTGAGTGGCTAACTGGGTTTGCTATGCAGGAGTACAACCCATCAACTTGAAGATCTTAAGGATCTTCTCAAGCCATTCAATGGAAACTATAGGGGCCTCCTTTCCCTAGAAGGTATGAATTTCTAGCTTACAGAAATGTTCCATAAATTTTTCTCGATTGGTCATCTACCATTACCACCACTTCCTAAAGCATCATGCATTGACAATGATTTAGGATTCTTCTCTATATGTTGATGGAGAATCTGAAATAGATAGTGATTGATATCTACTTCGTTGATCTCCTCCTATTGTATTAGAGTGAGCTTCATCTTGAAAATTTACCAATAGTTCCTCTATTTGACTAAGAATGGAATCAAGTGTGGGTGTTGGGTTGCTAGGCCCTACATCTGTTCTTCTAGAATGACCACATCCACTTCTAGAACCTTCTATTGTTGGACATAAAAACAAAAAAAAAAAGGAAATCAGCAAAAACCTAAACTCTAATACCAACTTGTAATTCCCTCCCTTCTATGTCTTAGGTTGAAGAGTATTACATTGGATAGAACCCCCAAAAAAACTAATGGTCATGAAAAGAGTCATGAATAAAAGAACTACGTAGCAAAATGAAGAAAGGAACATAACATAAAGCCATGACCCCAAAGAGAAGAGAAGAGAAAGCTAATAGTGGAAGAAAGAAATACATGAATATAAAATCATTTAAATATAATATAAAAAATGCTAGAAAATAAATAGAATAACATAAACTACAAAATTGAATCCCATTCTATACATGAATGATATAATGTCATTAGTCTAAACCATACATGATCTATAAATCCATAAATGGAAAAGAGGAATTAATGTATATTATAGTGTGAAAAATGCCAAAATATAATAGCTAAAGCTTTAAGCTGAAACATAATATCATCAAGCTTATATCATCATAAAAAATCATCCATGAGGTTTGTCCCCTTCCCAATTGATCAATCTAAAAATAAAATGGGTTATTAGTATAAAATTGAGTGAGAAACCTTGGAAAAATCTCTAATAACTGAATGGATAGATCTCATGTGGATTAGGAGGAGTATGGCTACCTACAAAATATGTTTACTCAAAAAGCACATAAAAGAACTAATAAAACATCCAGAAAAACATAAAATTGCACAATCATAACATCTATCTATCATACTATGCCAAAACCAAAGTTTTCCCACTTCAATCATCACCATAAACAAGGAGGCTGTCATGCACCACACTCAGTATCATATGTGTATTGTGTTGTCATGTGTACTTTCCAAGAGCCCAACACGTATCCAAACCAAATATCAAATTAACATATACATGGCTTTATTATTAGTCTTAACTATAATGTGAAGCATCATCTAGGATGTCACTTCCAATGTTTCCCAAACATACTAGTGCTAGAGGTATCACCCAAGACATCACCTCTAATGTTCTGGAGGCATGAACCAAAAAAAAAGGACCAATAAACTAGTGATGTGCAGTGAGGAATAGTTAAGACCTATCCTTTTGATGATATGTATGCCTTGGTTGTTAAGGATGTTAGTAGTGAGGCTATCACCAACACCCAGCCATGAGTGGCTCATTTGGGATTACAAGGATTATCCAATGATAGTAGTGAGGTTATTTCAAGACCCAGTAGTAACCAAGAGCTAGCTTTTGGAGATTCTTGGATAAAATATACAATATTTGGATTTTTGGATTTCTAGAAAATCCATGGCATTTTTGGACTTTGAAAATATTTTGAAAATTTAATTGAAAACCTTTACCTAGCCCATATTTTGAGACTTTTGGCCTAGAACCTTTATGCTTCATGAAAAGGGAAACAAAATAACCTTTCTTATTTGAGGGGTTCTGACTCCTACATTTTGATACAAAGTGCCCATAGTAGCCATGAAAATATTGGAAGAAGGACATGGGATGAAAGGTGGATCAATTCTTTACAATATGGATCCTCTAAACTTGAAAAATAATTTTTGTATATTTTGTAATTTTTGTAAAATAGAAACCATGTACACTTTTTGGATACTTGAGCCATGTACCTACTTTTATGAATAAATAATAGAGTATGATAAATATGAAATTTTCATATGTTCCATTTGGACTATGACATTGAAAAGATAAATTTTCACTTAAGTGTGTGCTATATAGTCAGTAAAAATCAATATTCTTTTATTCTATATGAATAATTTATTAATTAGCACTTTAATTTTATTAATTAATTTGATAAACTTCAATGTGAATATCTTTATTTGTAGATGTTTGATTAAGGTGAAACAAGTGTCATTAGAATTGTTATTTTGTGTACTATTTTATGATGCAACTACCCAAATTTTTCAATAGCTACATTTTTGTGGCTACACAAATCTCTATTTTTCTCTATATAAATTTTATTTAATCATGTATGGAAGTAATATGAAATTTTTCTACACTATATTTCCCTACTCTATTTATGTTTGTAATTAATAATTTTTATCTCTTCTATTGCTTCCTTTTGAATTAGTAAATCAAGGTTAAATCCAAATCCTTAGGACTTTGTAGCATCTCTATTAGTTATTTATATGACTTTATAAATAATTAATAGGGGTGTTATATTATGTGATCAATTGGGGAGTGATTTTTCCTAAAACTTGCTTGATACCTTGCCCTAACTTGGTTAACTTCAGCCTAACAACTAATTCTCTTTTCTAGTAAAGTGCCCACAACTTAACAAAAATATTACTCACAATGATCATTTTATAATTGTTTAGATTATTTTTCTCTCCTTTTTATATAATAAGGAAGATTTACTATTTTTTTAATGTTAATCTAATCCTTGATTCATTACTAAATTTAATTTGTGCCAAATTTCCTTATAAATAGCAGGTCATGTCCACTTTAATAATTATGCATATAAACCATTTGAATGTGCATCTTTGCTAGATGCTAGCTTCTTAATATCCTTTGTGACTTCCTCAAGAGTAAATTGGAAAGATTCTTGTACAATAGTAGTAGAATTATCATCTTCTCTTGTAAATAGTTTATCGTAAAATGAGAAAATATCTTGAAAAGAAAAATTAGATGATGAAGAGACTTCATGATGAAAGTAATCTCAAATCTATATAGGCTCCTTTTTAATTATATAAGAAAAATAATCCTATTTCTTTCTAATAAATTTCCTTTTCTTGGTTCCAATTAAGCATTTATATGCCTTAACTAAACTTTGTGTGTGTGACTATTGTTTGAATTCTTATTATTTTATTTAGCCTACAAACAATCCTCATCAAACCAAATCTTTTAAGTACCCTATTGTTGTGAATGCACAACTTACTTGGTTCTTGTAAGCAAAATTTGTTTAAGCTTCTTATGCTATCTTTCAAGAGTCTATTTGTTGTGTGGAAATGTATAGGGTCTCCTCCATTAGCAACATGATGCTTGATTTTATTTCCATCTACTCTGCCTTAGTAGTTGTGAGCTCCATGGCAAAGCCATGGAATAAAAACTTATATTGGAAGGAGATTTTGGAGGGATGGGAGATGAGTAAGGCATGCCAATCATCCACTCTAGAGTAGACACTAGGGCACTCCATCAACTTCATGTTGACAATGTACATGGAGGTGGTCAATTGTTGTTGAGATTGAGCTAGTTGCAATTGCAATATCAAAATAAAATGCATCAATTAAAGAAGAAGAAGAAGATTCATGGCTGATTTTGAGAATAGTAATTTGATTCCAACTGGAGTTGCAGGCATTAATGATATGCTCCATCACTTATTCCTAGTGGAGTCTATATACATTGAAAACACTATGATTACACTATGCAAGTGGCCTTGTAAATCAAAAAAAAAAGTGAAAAGAAACACAACATCAAAAATAAATTGTAATCTACAAACTGGTCCAAACCAAGCTTGAAAGCATGTGAATGATGATAGTGTGTTGTGCATTGCGGATTCAGCTTATGAGGCTAGACTCATGGCATATGCATGCAAAGGTAGTATGTGTGCATAGTGTTGTTTTGTGTAATGAACAATACAACAATGTAAATTTTCAAAAGGTACAATAGGAAAATTATGTGAATTGTATGACAGGTTAGATAGATAAGAAATAAAATTAGAACACTTTCCATGTGTATCCCATTTGCGCAAGATAAATCATGTTCACCATCCATACTATTATGCTATTTTTTTTTCTTTTTTTTTGCTTAAATTCATAACACACACTATTAGGTGTGTAGATTTCATATTTTCAAGTTTTACAAAAAAAATTTGATTAATTTACATGTGTATAAGCTACATCATCATCATTCTAGCCTTGTCTCACTTTTTTTTTGTGGGGGAGTGTTGTCTCAATAAGAAGTACAAAATGGAGCTAATTGCATATCTTTTTTATTGTTCACTTCTATAAAGAGATAGATCATTGTCAAGGCCTCTTATAACAACAATCCATCCCTATTACTTCTACTCATCACATTGCATGGAAGATTACCTTGTGATGCCTACCTCCTTCTTTCATATCTAGAATTGGAACCAATATTGGTAGAGTTAAGCTATTTTCATACCATTTTGGAATTAAAGAAATGGTATAAACCATTTTTCCAATTACCATTCAACCTTTGGAAGACCCTTTTTAAAAATGATATTAGACATACCAAAGGATAAGGGTTAGTGTCAGGTTGGCATTCAGTTGTAAAACCTTACCATGTCTTATGCATGAGTTGCTTTTTAGATTTGTAGATGCTAGGTCATTCCCTAAAAGTAATGTGCAAAAGTCATAGAGACATAGGACAAAACAATCGAAGATTATTTGAAGAAACTACAAATAAACAAGGAACTAAATCTTCATAAAGGTTAATGCTAGAAAAAAACACTTATGTAGGTAATCCTATTTTGTTTGGACAAAGCTAGGATGATGATGATGATTGAATATACATTCATTTGGTGATGATAGTCCTTTGTAGACTAAGGCTAGACATGTTCATCTAGTGAATGAGCATTAAACTTCTAGGTGATGGCATTTTTGTGGAGTGAAGTTAGACTCATTTGATAAGCATTAAAACGTTTTCAAAGTTCAAAATTTTATCTATACTTTAAAAAAGAAAGAAAGAGGTTTTATTTGGAACAATGATAAGATGCTTACTTTTCAAGTCATAAAACCAAGTTTAAATCCAAGAGCCTATAAATAATGCAGTGGACCTCAAAGAGATGACTCTATTAAAATGATAAAAGAGTCAAAGAAAGACATGTCCAAGGGAATAAGGATCTTAAAAATTAAGGACCAAATGACCCCCAATGTCTTTTTTTTTTTATGAATTTAGGTAACACATAATTGTACATGTAAATGGGGAGTGGCCTAACTATAAATGGATTTTCATGTATATTGACAAATCATGTTTTGTCATAGCAACAATATTAGGCATATGATATTAGAACTATGATATTGAATCTCCAATATTAGTGCACAAGATTCAATGTCAAATATTTGATATCACAAACACATGTAGGCCTATAAATATGACACTTAGGCACATGGTCCAAACAAATTTTCATTTCAGCTGTAGGTAGACCCTTGCAATTTGTTTTTGTAGTTTTAGCAATAGAGCAAATGCTTGTAGTGTTATGTGAGTAGTTGTCCATAGTCTTTATTTGAGTGAAGTGTACTTGGGCATAGTTCATGATGGAAATAAAGATTGAGATTACTTTCCATCATTGCAGCATCCACTTAGCTTTATTGTTCTACTTAGCATAATTCTTACTATTTTTCTAGTTTAATCAGTTACATTTCTAAGTACTTTACTTTCCTTATTTATAATAAAGAGGAATGAGTACAACTAGTTTTGAGCATTAAGTGTATTTTTTTGGTAACCCAATAGTGGTTTCACTTGATTCACTTAGTGAACTCACTTGATAATCCTAGTAACAGTTATATGAGCCTAAGGCATGTATGGCAAGCTAGGAATGGATGCTCATTACTCTAGGCTAGAGTAGATTATTTTACCATTTTCCTTATATTTAGAATCATTTTCAAACTTTACCATCATAGCTAGGAGTTATGGCCAACACAACATCAATATATCGTACACCTATGAGTTGAACCATATGCATAGATTACACTAGCTCCACGTGGAAAGGTAATGATCCCAAACTTGAACAAATTACTAGAATAATCACATTGCATTTTCCATGTAATTCAACTAGGCTACACATAAATACTCATATCCCATATGGTTGGGTGTTGGACTACTTCACTGCTCATCATTGGCACCATTGCTAGGGATAAGTCAATGTATGCTTAGTAATTAATTTCACAAAGTTCATTGTACCTGGAACACCTTGTCAAACTTTATAATTCTAAGAAAATCACATTTAAATAAAAATTTAAAGATATAACAGGGCTTCCAAAAGAAATATCACATCACCTGCCAAGGAACTATGAAGAAGCAGTGATAGAATCGAAGAAGAAGAATACTAGAGTGTGCTAATGTAGACAAGTATCTCATATGCTCATCATGATCCTTACTATCTCAAATTCACATTCATCTTTCATCAAGATGGTTAGTTAAGGTAGAGATATATTTAAGGAAATTTTGTTCTACCACCAAGATGTTCAGTGCCCCTTATGCTTCAAACTACTCTCAAGAGTATGAAACTAAGTGAAGCAATGGAAGGGTATCATGAAACTAAATACATAACTTGATCATATGAACCTACTAAGTAGTAGTTAAGAAAGGACCATGCCATGGAGGCAAGGCATAAACAAGACAAAGGAAAGATAGTTAATTCTACTATTATCTTGGAGGAGCTTAACAGAGATACATTCATTGTGGAAAAAATCCATCAAAATCATGAGTTATAGTCCCAAAAACCTATCATTTGATCATATGAACCTGTTAAGAACAAATCACATTCCAATTTAGCAAAGATGCTTCTGTAGGAGGTAAAAGACTCAAGGCATAGGTGGAACTTAAGGTCAAGAGTTCCTACTAGATCCCATAGAGATGAACATTAGAGTCATCATAGGAGGACAAGCTGGCCTCATTCTCCTACTACCTCACTTGCATCCTCATGATCATCAGAAGACTCTGACAGAAGGAGGTGAAAGTACAAGGACCATGACCAAGAAGAAAGAAGAACTCATGATCACTATGATCATCATGATAGTTATGTGGAGCATTCTGATTTCGAAGATGAAGAATATGAGTAGCATAGATGAAAGGATAGAAGAAATCATGAAAGGGATGAGCCTAGAAGGGGATATTGCTACAAAAAAGAACACAAACCCAATCAAGATAATGAACCCTTGAGTGTAATTCACAATATGATCAACATCCAAGAAATCATTCATATCCCAACTAGACACATGACCAATAGCTAAGTCAAATAGCTAGACAAGAACAACATGCCAAGATTTGAAGGTGGCTATAATGCTGATCCACAACATTACCTTACAGGTTTCCATGATGCCTACACCCCTACAAAATATTAAAAGTGATTGGCAAAAGTTAAATCTTTTTCCCAAAATACTTGTGAAGGAAGTCGAGAGCTGGTATAGGTCATTAGAACCTAAATCTGTTAAACACTAGAGTACCATGCTTGAACTATTCAATGATAAATATCAAACTTATTCACAAGTTTCAAACTTAAGAAAACAAATCTAGGAATGAAAGCAAGGGACTCATGAGACCCTTGGTGCAACAATGGGTAGATAGTATTTAGTATTGCACAAATGCCCAGGCCATGGATTTTCACCAAGGAAACAACTTAAGAACATTGTAGATGGGTTTCAAAGAAAAACCAAAGAAACTCTTGGCATTTACATCCAAGGAAGGTTATCAAAAATGATCATCCATTACATCTAAAGACTAATCAACTAAGTGGCAAAAGAGGTAGGTGAGCTAAGAAAGAGGGAATTGGCTAAACAGTATAACAGAGATCAACCAATCTGAAAAAATGATGCACAAGTTTATGATAAACAAGAGGAGGAAACCTTAGATTAGGCCATCTAGAAAAAGACTCTACAAATCCATAAATCTATAAATGACATTGCAACCAAAGTAGAGAAAATACAAGATTTCATTGATGAGAAATTTACAATTGCATTAAAGATTTTGCAGGAAATAATCGAGAAAACCTTTGGAAAAGGAAAAGACAAGAGAAAGAAGAAAGTGTCTAGATGAAAAGGCAAAGTTTCTTTAGTGGTTGAGTGCTTAGTCACTAACTCCACTGATGAGGAAGGTTGCACTATGTGTCAGTGTGAACATCCCAAGGGATTTTTCCCAATCATGGCACATCTACAAGAGATGGAGGTATACACACTTAATCCCAAATTTGTTAAAAGATAGATGTATAAATGATTACTTTATCCTCAAGGTAACTACCAAAAGAACCTCTAACTAATGTATTATCCTGGTGGACTTTTGTCATGGCTGTAGGAACACTATTATCAGTAGTGGCAATAGCCTCAATCATTGGCTATACCACCACCTCATCAACAATATCCATACAAACAACCAGGTTCATATGGATATTTTGTTCAACGTCCAGTATCACCTAATAATGTAGCTATTTAGACCCCATAATACTATCTAGCAAAATACCATAGATCAATTCCACCAAGGACTAATCCAAACTCATATGTGCATCCACCAATAGCTAGTCATTCTAATCAACACCTAAATCCTCTACCACCAGTGCCACCTCCTATTATGTAGGAAGAATTTCTATCACAACCACAATAAAAGAATGCTACCATAGTGGTTAATATGCATGAGGAGAGGGTTACCTATGAGTCTTAACCCAAGAAATTACCATTATTTAGAATGAGTCTAGAAAAGACTCAATGGATGGGAAATACATCTACTTTCACCCCATCTACATCAAGTCCTTCTCAACATAGCAAGCTTCTAACTTCATCACAATCAAATGTCACAATTGTCATGCTTACTTAGTGATGAGCGGAAAGTTAACCCTATGCCTAACCATATGAATCACAAGCATTCACATGCGAATTGGTCAAATTCTGCAAACCTTAAGTTCCTAAGTACACTAGTTCCAAGATGTGAAATTTAATCATGACAATCATTGTCTTCTCAACTACACTTGTGAAGCTTAATTGTATAGTTATGTGTAATTGAGGTATATGATTTTTATTATTTTTTATTTTATTTATCTATTATTAATAACAATTTGAAACTTAATTTATGAACCACTTTAATTAATCCAATTGCTAATCAGTAACTAACTATCCTAACATAAGTATTAATCCTTGTGAATTTTGTGGTTAAATGACCTAATAAAATCCATCCTTAGTCCAAACTAGAACCAACCATGTTTAGTGACATCACATCACCATTCTAAGACTAGTTCATCCCCCTAAGATACAAGAGTGCTCCAACAGAACAACCACCATTCCATATTGAAGAAGAAAAGAGAAGTAGTTAGTTAGAAAGGGCCTTAGATAGAGGGGACCTTCAGGCATGGGTAACATGTCTTTCTAGTCCCATAACCAATGCTTATAGCCCATTTATTTTGTCTAGGTGTGTGCTTTGAATTTCTATCATTTTTTTTGTTTATTTTTTGTTATGATGGGAACCATACCATGCAAAGACTTATTCAACTTCCTATTATTGGTCAACATAGAATGGTAAGAAATCCATGAAAACACACATGCACCCAATTAAGTAGAAAGGCACAAAGAGTATCAAGTCCCCTTGAAGTCACACCTTGTTCAAACCTTTGAATCCTTTAGAAATCTAGAAACTACCAAGGTCATAAATTAGTGATAGTTTTAGTAATGAAAAAGGTATTTCATACTTCCAAAACAATGAGAACCATAGAGTTTGTGGATGGGTGGATGTTGTCAACTCATTGCCTATTTCATGAAAAAGAAATCATGTCCTGGTTATCTGTAACAAAATTCAAAGCTAGAATCCATACACCAACAATCAAATAACAGGACAGCACATTCCCACATCAATCAAACCACATTGTACCCAGTTGGTAATAAGGAATGTTATTATTAAAACAAAATAAGAAAGTCACATTCAAATAAAGGAAAGTATACAATAAATTGTAAAATATTTAAGAAAAATAAAGCATACTAACGATGTTGTAAAACAAAATTTGGAAAAAATTAATAACATAAAAACAAAAGGATATAAGATAAATAATGTGTAAAAAAAAGGTGTAAAAATAACAAGGTGTAAAAGAAAAATGTATAAAATAAAAAGATAAGAAACTAAGGAGTTACTTATATAGTTAGCATGGATGGCCATCTCCCCCATGACTAAGCTAAAAGGATGAGATCCAAAAGTTTATGCATGGTTGGCCATTTGATGAGGCATTTGTTGCACTAGCTTGCTTAGGCTCATGGAAATGTTTGGCTTATTGTATGTTGACTAGTTGCTTTTTGTCTAGGATCTCAAGTTTGTAGATCAACATGGCCCTAGAAGGAAAGGTTTTGTAAATGATATAAGGTCCTTCTCACAATGTTTGGAACTTAGTTCATT
>MNCI01005975.1:35474-95550 GCA_015680685.1 Gnetum montanum
CACATTCTCAGTTCATTTTTGATCTACAATTATAAGATGAAATTCCTATAAGATCACTAGCCATCATATGACATAGGGGCTCAGCAGTAGCTTGTTTATGAGAAAGAAAATGGCACTGTGGTCCATGTGCACAAACACTTTGTATCCAAGCACATAATGACTGAACTTCTCTAGAGTAAATACCACTTTTATTAATTCTTTTTTTGTGGTGGTGTAGTTTAATTGTGCACCCATAATGCTTTGTCTTGTGTAATGGATATAATATGGATATTTCCTACTATCCAATTGTGTAAGCATAGCTCCCAAAGCATAATTTGATGCATCCATCATAACATAAAATGGTCTAGACTAGTTACGTGCTTGTAGGATTAGAGTTTCTACAAGTTTTTTTGTTAGTTTTTGGAATGCTTTTTCACATTCCATGGTCCAAAAAAATGGAGCAACTTTCTTTGTTAGCTCAACCAATGATTTTGCCATCTTNAACACAGGGTGTAATTGTGTGTAGAAACTTTGGTATGTTAAATGAGCATCCATTTCTGCATGCAAGCAATGTGTACCAGAAGTAGATGTTCAAAGGTGATTGTACGTAATAGCCACAAAAAAAGAGGGCACCTAGTGGCTGACTATTGATCTTGAAAGTAACACACTTTCCNTCCACCTTGATTGCTAGGAAATCAATAGAATAAGAACACCCATCAACAATGGTCATAATGTCTTCTACTAGTTCCAATTAAATAGTAATGGACTAATGCTAATTCTAATATGATATTTTTCTTCTTAAGAGGAGGTAGGTTCCATGCAGTATACATCTCATGAGAAATTAGGTTGACACTGGAACTTGAATCAAGAACAGCTTTACACAGTTCATTCCCAACAATTTGCAAATAAATAAGAGGAATTCTCATATTAGCTAATTTCCTACAAAGGTTGCTAGCCCAAATCTAATTAGATACAACATGAGTTAGCATAAAAATATGGATTTAGGGTGGGATTTAGTTTGAATGGAACTTGAAGGAATTAGATGTAGAGAGAGATGTAGGAGTAGGGTTGCCAACCACATGTATATGTGAGGGCTTAGTTGGACTATGGGATCAAAAGAAAGATCTTTTCAATGATCTAGTTGAGGAAGAGATTGTAGATTAACAACCTTGGTAGCATTGTGTTGCTACAATTGGGTTGGAAGTTTACCCTGCATAGATGCAGTAGGTAGTAGCTGCATTAAGGGTGGAAGAACATGTGCAGGAACAAGAGAAGGATAAGGATAAAAGGTGGGATCCCTCATTGAATTTGGAGAATGAGTTTGATAATAGTCAAGAGGGTAGTAATGAGGTTGAAAAGTAGAAACATGACTAGAAGAGTCATGTGGAATAGGGGTTGCTAAGTGTAATACCCATATAGATCAGGTTATCTATAATGGTATTGCTACCTTGGTAGTGCCAGTGCCCATGACTATGATTGATACCACTACTAATACTGCTCAAATGGTTGTAGTGAAGTTCCACTTGGATAATATTATTGTTGCTAATGAAATTTCCTAGGATTTCCTTAAGGATAATGCAATCTTTTGGATGTTTGTATTAGTCATTAATTCAGAGTGTACACCCCAAACTCCTATAAGTGTGACACAATGGGGCAACATCCCTTAGGATATTTATAATGGTAGTTGTCACATCCATCATCATCATTAGATTCAATCTCCACAACTTCTCCTATTATAATAATCTTTTCCTTACCTCTTTGATTGGCATGTTTAGCTTCCTTGCACCTCCTGTTATCATGATCACTACCTTATTATTTTAACTCTTTAGTAATTTTTAGGATAACTTGAAGTTTGTTATTTATGGAGTTTCATAATTGATCTACCTTAGCCAAAATTTTTGAAGTGGAAAGTTTTTCCTATTTACCACCTCATCAAGTGATGATTCCTCCTCATTGTCGTAAAATTGAGCCTCCCTCTTGCAAATGGAAGGATTGTGATTCCTCTACACTTTCACATTTTCTTAGCTCTCCTTCTTCTTTCACTACCTGCTTAATCAGCCTTTAGATTTGATGGGCTCTTAATTTTGACAATCACTCTTATGCATAGATGCTAAGAGTTCTCCTTATTTTTTATCAAATCCAGTCTACGATATGGCAACATTGTTCCAATCAAGAATAATCATGGTTAGGACATCTATGTAATAAGGAATAGTATAGGTTCATAATAACATCCAAGGGTTCATGTGTCACTTATTTCTATCCTTGGATCTGCCTCCTCAAGTTGGACACTTAGGAGTACATTTGATATTTTTCATTGAATAGTTCGAGCATTGTACTCCACCATCTAATAGATTCTAGTTCTAAGGACCAGTACTAGCTTTCTAATTCTTTAATGACTGTCCTAGGAAATAACTTAACCTTTTTCCACTCATTCTCTATAATTTGCAAGACACATCCATCATGGAAATCTTATAGATGGTTCTGCAGATCTAAGTTATATACCCCTTCAAACATAAGGATATTGTTCATGTCTTGATCTGACTATCCTTAATCTACCTTGTAGGATTCTCACTACCTTTGTAATGTTGATCATGCTTTGGGTAGCAAGCAAAGGCTCATCGAGGCTATGATTCTGATGCCTATGAGGCCCTTTACTACCCCTTTATTCATGGTAGTAGGTCTCTCTTGAATGCCTACATCCTTGGTCTAGACTTGCTCAATAATCCCTTTAATCATCTCAATCCCGTCGATCACCTCCATCATGATCATGCCCCCTGTGGTTGCATTTAGTGCCAAAAGAGGAAGAAGATTGTGATGAAGGTCAAGAGGAAGGAGGACTAGCACCATCACAATGCTTGCTACCCCTTCTTCGGTGATTGTGGGTATGATCACGATCATGCTTTTTTTCTACATCCCTACCTTGACTATCCTCCTTGGATCCTCCTTTGTCATTGGATCCATTCTTGCTAGAACCTAGATTATGGATCATGGATGTAAGTTCTAGTTCTAGTTTAGGCCTCCTTCACTAAAGTCAAAGAGAGGAATTTCACTAAATGGAAAACCCCCAAAGAAGAGTTCTCCATCATCTTTTTGGTACAACAAGTATGGAGAATCATTGAACCAATTTCCCTTTGCAAATTCATAACACTATTCTAGCTATTGATCCCTTAGACATTGTGCCTTAGTGGGATGATAATCCTTAGCATCACTATCCTACACAACATACTTAACATGAAGTCCCTAGAGACCCAATCATATAAGAGTTTATTGGAGCATTGTAGGAATGGAACGATTAAGAAACAACATGATGTTGCCCTCCATGTCGCACTACCATAGTAGTTTATCCTAGTGTAGGATGAAGGTGAAATTGGATACATACTCATCAAGATGAGCATATACCACTCTATATTGTTGGGATACCTACTAATGTACTTCATCAAACTTTGGTAGAGTATCACTCCTATGAGAAGAAGACATCTTGTATTAGAAAAATAAAAGTGTAGTGTGCTTTTTAAAATTATTGTAGTTATTTTAAAGTATGATATGACTCTAGGGTTTGCTCTAATGATTTTACATAATTTTCACTAAATCCTAGATAGTTTATGTAACAAATAAAAGATCCCTAGCAAGAGTGCCAATGATGAGTAGTGAGGTACTCCTATGCCCAACCATACAAATCACAAGCATTCACATGCAATCTAGTCAAATTTTGTAGACCTTAAGTTTCTAAGTACATTGGTTCCAAGACATGAAATGTAATTGTGACAATCATTGTCTTCTCAACTACACTTATGGAGATTAATTGTATGGTTAAGTGTAATTGAGACACATGATTTTTATTATTTTTTATTTTTATTTATGTACAATTAATAGCAAGTTGAACTTAATTTATGAATCACTTTAATTAATCTAATTGTTGACCAATAACTAACTATCTTAGCATAATTATCTCATCCCACTTTCCATGCACATCCTAAACATGTATAACACTACTAGGTTACCAAACGTTAAGCATTGCTGGGATTACCAAGAGTCATACACATGCTGAAAGTAGTCGTACTTATGTTCTTAATTAGCTTCTATTTAATTTAGTTAGCTTACTTTAGCTTAATTACTTGAAAGTATTAAAGAAAATTTCATAAAACATTAAATTCATGAATAAAATATTTAAGATAGCTAAGGTGTTGCAAGGTTTGATCAGAAAGCTTACCTTTATTACTACACACACTACTGTGCTCAGGTACAATAGTGTTTGAATAAAGATCCATATACTTAATGACTTCTACTATGGGCACTTTGGAAAATATTCTAACTCTAAAGAAAAGAAACTATAAGAGCTTTGGTATGCTATGAAAAAAACTATCTGGAAACCATATGCCCAAGTGCTACATTTATAACCTAGCACATACCCCATGATATCAAATATCTAACATTGCATCGTAGGGTCCAATATTGGATACGTAACATCGTGGCTCCAATATCAAAGCCTAACAAAACATGATTCCTCACTAAAACAATAACTCATTGGATTGAGGCCAGGGCTCTTCCATAAAAGAGAACTAATCCAAGAAGTCCCTTAGTTTATCTTCAAATAGCGGGATAAAAATCATGCAAAGCTCTACTAGATTCTAGGTTTGGAGTGAACTTGATATCTCAAGACATGTATCAGGCCTAAAACCTACCACCACTAAACAAAAGCAACATTCACTTAATACCTATGGACTAGTCAATTTCAATTCCACTTGGACAAGTAGATGATGTGATTACTATCACCAGTAGCTAAGCACCATGGGTGCTAAGCTTGGAATTCATGATTTGTCCTTGGAAATTTCCAAGGAAGATGAGGTCAAAATCATATAAATACAAAGTGTTCCATGTATCACATACAATGATAATGAGTGCAATTATGTGCAAAGAATCTGGGCTATCAAATAAGAGGAGACCAAGGCATGTAATAGATGTGTTGAAATAAGATGTGTGAAAAACTATCTGTATGTAATAACCATCCACAAGAGGGCACCCAATGGTTGATTACAAGTGAAGAAACTCAATTTGACAAGTGCATGGAACTGAAGAACAAATCATTAGTACCTGCATTCCAAAAACTAACAAGTTAGAAAAGCTAAAGAAAGGACACTCCTACCCTCAAATCAATTAGGAAGAAGAAATAGATTGGAAAAAATTGGAGATCCTAGACATAATGGAACCAGAACTACTAGAATTTCATGCCCTACCAACAACATTAGAATATTCATTTCTAAATAACAAGAAGTTAGTGATTATCAACACCAACCTAGACAAAGAATAGAAAAGGAAAATAAGAGATGACCTACAACATTCGCATGGTCTTATGATGAGATCACAAGAATTGATTCATGAATTTGTCAACACCAGATCTATACCAATCTTGTAGTCAAACCAAAATGCCAGCCTCAACAAAGGCTCAATCCTAAATTAAAGTATGTAGTTAAGAAAGAATTGAAGAAATTACTAAAGGAAAGATTCATCTATCCTATTGTGGATAGAAAATGGATTAGTCCTTTAGTGATACTTCCAAAGAAGGGGGTAAATGGCATGCTTGCATTAATTTTTGAATGTTGAACTCCACCACATTTAAGGATCACTTTCCATTACTATTTATTAATCAAGTTCTTGACACAATTTTAGGACATGAGTATTACAATTTTCTAGATGGGTACAATGGATACAATTAGATCCACATTGCACCTAAAGACCAAGAGAAAACCACATTCACCAATCCATGGGGAACATTTGCTTACAGATAGATGCCCTTTGGTCTTTGCAATACACTAGTCACCTTTCAAAGACTAGTATTAAGTATCTTCCAAAAGCAGATAGGCAATGGTGTTGAAGTCTTTATGCATGATCTTTTCACATATAGGTTAGATTTCAAATAAGCACTAGACTGGTTAGAGCAAGTACTTAAAAGATGTGTTGAAACCAATCTGAAGCTCAATTGGTAGAAGAGCCATCTCATGGTCCAAAAAGGCATACTGCTAGGACATAAAATCTCCTAGAAGGGTATTGAGGTAGATCCAAAAAAATTAGAATCATCCAAAATATTACTCAATGGCCACAAATAGTGAAATATGTAAGATCCTTTTTAGGCCATATAGGATACTATAGGATATTCATCAAAAACTTTTCAAAGATAGACAAACTACTTCTAGAACTTGCAAAGAAGGATCCACCCTTCAAGTGGCCTAAGTCATGTGAAAATGAATTCAAAGCCCTAAGGCAAAAATTAGTCAAGACATTAATCCTCCAAGCTCTGGATTGGTTAAGACCTATTCATATCATGATTGATGCTTCTAACTATGTGCTTAGTACAGTACTCACATAACTTGATGATTAGAAAAGACCATACTACATACATTGTGCTAGTAGGAAGAGCATCATTAGAGCATAATTAAGTTATAGCACAATTGAAAAGGAGCTGATGGTCATGGTGCATGCACCTGAAAAATTCAGACATTATGTGCTTGGTTACCAAATCTATGTCCACATCAATCATAGTGTCATCCAATTTCTTATGAACAAACTAGTGGTTAGTCCTAAAGTGATAAGATGGCTTGTGATTCTTCAAGAATTTAACATGACAATGATTGATAAGAAAGGAATAAAAAATGTATTACTTGATCATCTATCAAGGTTGAAATGGGATTTAGACAATCAAGTGAAACCTTTATAAGACCAATTTCCCAATTAGAAGTTATTTACTAGAACAGTAAAGGTTGTAGATTCAACAAGAAAGCCATGGATCACATAGTACTTGACTCGTCTAATAACACAAGAGCTTCCTATTGAATGGAGTAGAAAAAATCATGAACAATTCCTTCATAGAGCACAATCGTACATGGAAATCAATGGCAATCCATACAAGATCTATCTCACTAGATGGTGTATTCCAAAATGTGACCAGTAGAGAGTTTTTTAGGATGCCCAAGAAGGCCCATGTGGTGGATACTATGTAGGGCACAAAATAACACTCAAACTACTAATGGCAAGCTACTTTTGGCCTACTTTATTTAGAGATGCCTACATTTTTGCACAATCTTGTGAACATTTCCAAGGGATGGAGAAATTATGGTCAAATATGAAGGATCACAAAACTAGATATACCCACTAAGGCCTTTTGATATTTGTGAAATTGATTTTATGGGTCCCATTTAATCAATGTCAAATGAAAAAGTGCATATTATTGTGACTATGGATTATTGCACAAAGTGAGCAGAGGTAGCAGCAATAAAATACTATACAACAAAGGTAGTTGCCAAATTTTTCCAACATGTGGTGAATAAATATGGAGTACCAGGAATGCTTATATCAACTAATGAGACTCACGTCACCAACGCTACCTTTAAGAAACTTAGTAACAAATTGAGGTGAGCCATAAGCTAACAACACCATATCATTCCTAAGCAAATGATCAAACCAAATTCACTAACTATAAAATTACTAGAATACTCACTAGGATAGTTAGTAGGCTTAGAAGGGATTGGAGTACCAAATTAAATGATGCTCTATGAGCCTAAGGACATCTTGGAAATTACCTATAGGGTACAAACCATACAAGTTATTCTATGGCAAGTTGCTAATGCTTCCAATCCAAGCAAAGCTTCATACTTTAGCTATTACCAGTGAACTTGACCTTAATTGGAGTTTAGCCTAAAAGGAACATCTAATGAACTTGAATCTTTTAGATGAGAATCAACTAGTAGAACTTATGAGTAGCAAATTCCATAATCATTACTCCAAACTTACGCATGATTCATGGATAAGGAATGTAATCATACAATGGGGTGACAAGGTCCTTTATTATAATCCTAATAATTTACCCCAAAAAGCTAAATTCTAGACACTTTGGAAGGGACGATATATTTTGCAAGTCATTTATCCATCTAGTGCCTTACACATCCACCACCCATCCAGTTCACAAAAGCTTATCCTTGTCAATATCCAACAAGTCAAACCATATTACAAATAGTCCAAGAAATCTACCCAACCTAACCATCAATCTTCTACTTGTTCTATCTTCCATTTAACTAAACTTAATAATAGTTGTGGAGGAGTCAATTTAAAGCCATATGTACCTTAGTAAATTTTTCATTTTTCTTCCAATTTTTTTACATTCTTTGATACTTTTCATTTCTTAAATTTTTGACATTATTTGATATATCTTTCAATGCTTTGACATTTTCCACTCTTTTAACATTTTTCATTCTTTACACTTTTTCATAGTTTTTGCTATCTTTTTCGTTTCTTTCATATTTTTTTTCAAGCCTTTTGTAAATAATTTCAATTACTAATAATACACAATAGAAATAAACACAAGATGTAGTCCAATAAGGTGAAGATTTCTTTATGCTATCAAGTCATAAGGAATTGATTATTCAAACAATGATCCCACACCATCCATTCCATTAATAAGATATTCTTACCATGGCCATAATCATATTCTTTTTTATCATATAACTATGAATAAACTTGTGATCATTATGTTTGGATTGAAAAGTAATGAACCAAGTGGGAATGTAAAGGGTGTGACATCAAGGGGATTTGTGGATTCTCTTGGATTACTTTTGTGAGTTCTATTATGTGGCTAAGGTTGTATTATATCCTTGTAGATCTAATGAAACATGGGAGTAGGAGTAAAATAAGGGCTACCTTAAAGGTTGACATAAAAAAAATAAAAGAGCATAGAAAATATTTTTTGGGGTCCCACTGAAAAGACATGTTACCCATGCCTAAAGGTAGGAAGCTTCCCAAAGATCTACAAAATAAAAAGTACCATGAATAAACTCCTCTCTTGGACAATATTCCAAGTGATGATACTCCTTACAACATTGATAGTCTTATAGTTGTAATTCCAAGAGATGAAACAATGTGATGTCACTAGATGATGGTCTCAACTTGGTTTGAATCTTGGATAGAAAGGTCAATGATTACTTTAACCACTAATGAAACACAAGAATTTATTATGCCTATGGTAAGATACTTCACATCTCAATTTCTACAATCCCTTCTAAGTCCAGCTCAACTCACTATAAGAATAGTCATAACTCTTGGTTCTATGTAACATAGAGTTATTTTTCCAATTTGGTGATACTAACATGTGTGTTTTGCTAAATAGGTATGCATTACATTCAACTCCTTAACTACCTAAGGACACTTTAGGCATGGTCATACAAGATCATTAAGGACTAGAGCTTTCTTTTGGGGGGGGGCCACTTGTATAACTATTGTATCTTATACCTACCAAGTGATTCCACATCATCTTGAACCTTACAGCATCAACAAACATCAATAAACACTTCCCATTTCATTTAAAATATCCATTCTCATAGCATGAGTTCATTACCCTTCTTATCCATCTCATGAATTTTTGTAGCTCGAGAGTCCTTCTTTGTGAATGCTGAATGATAAATATTTGACAAAAAAATGTATATCTCCATCGTCCAAATCTCTAAGTAACCTTCAAACCTTCTAGATATCAAAATGGATTATTTTTCCCATCATACCCTTATGAAAAATGCAATTTTTTTGGCTTCGATATTTGGTCTACATTAATATCGAATCCTTGATGTTAGGTCCTCAATATCAAATTTGCAAAAAGTTTAAATAGGCAAACAGTTAGCACCATTTTCACCATTTTTTTTCAATTGCACCAAAGGGAGAGTTTTTTGAATTTTATTTTGTGAATTGAGCTTTGACCTCCTAGCTTCCCTAAGCCATATTTTCCACATTACTACTATGATTGTCATGTGGGGTGGGGGCGTGGGAAGGGTGGCTGTGTGCTAGGAAAATCTGAGCCAATTTTTCAAAATTTTCCAATGCCCGGAAGGTATTTTAAGGGTATGTAAGAAGTGAAAGTTGAACTTTTTAAGGAACAATCAATCATATTAATGCTAGAACACTTGAATAATGTTCTTAAGGAATCATAACCATTATTATGAGTCATACATAAGGGAATAATGAACAATTATGAAGGGTTATAAGGAAATTAACAGTTATGGGGCAACCTTTTGTAAAAATTTTCTAAGTCTACAATCCTAACAAATAAGAGCCTAATCTAACTAAAAGTGTGAGAAAGGAAGGGAGTTATAAAAACTAGAGAACATATTCTAATGATTCCCAATTCTTTAATGATTACAAATTGTTCCAAAGAGAGGAGCATAAGGAAGACCTTCATAGGGTGTAAGTAAATGACCAAGAAGCCAAATTAGAGGCCAAAGAAGAGAGCAAGAACCCGAATACGAGGAGTAGAAAGCCCAATCATTTAGCATTCATCAAGAAACTCCTACTACAAGACAATCAATCCAAGGAGAGGTAGAGAAGCCATAATTCTAAGGACAATGCCTCACGTTGTCACAAGACTATCTCCAAGCTATTTAGGAGATCCATCTCGACCACAATCATTATGAAAATGAACTTTGGCCTATTCATGAAATTTTTTCTTAAAACGATAAGGACAAAACTCCAAGTGTTACCACTATGGCTTACACTTTCACATAATGGTGAATGATACCTTGGGAAAACCCATTAGTTTTTGCATAACAAAGAAGAGGGTACCACTATTAACATCAAAGGAATCTCAGTCTCATTCAATTGAAGTGCTCAAAATACCTAATGAAGGGACAAGGGTAGCACATTTGTCCACCTGATTAGATCCTAAAACTAGAAAACTATGATTGAAATGAGGATATGGTAAAGAAGATAAGGGCTATAATGATCTAACTTGGAAAAAATAATTTACTTCAAAATTGACACCTATCACCTATTCCCAACAAAATAACTCAATTGACTATCCACTTATGCAGCTAGAGGAAGTGCGATCCTAATGGGAAAATACAATTCCAACCTCACACAACATTATTTTATGAGAATTTAGAGGTAGTTTGAAAAAAGGAAGGTAGGAAAGCCAACACTTCCTTTTCCTTGTCTTATCATAAAGTTGTGTAAGCAAGCCAGAATCCTAGGATACACCAATGATGTTCTTAGGAGAGCCCAAAATGTTTCATATGCAAAATTTCTTAAACCAGCACCACCTAGAAAAGATCATGATGAAGAGCAAAAACAAGAATAGCAACTTCCACTACCACCGCCACAAGATTATAGACTGTCAACGAGTCATCTATAGTAGATTGCAAAAACCATCAGCTCGAAAACAAGGGAGGAGGCCAACCTTTATAAAGTTATTGATAGTGGCATCTAGCCCATAGTTTCAATGGACCCAACAAGTGGAAAAATCTCACTATATTCAGGAGGAGAGGTCCAATGGTCACAACAAATCTTTGGAAATGGTGCATTATTTCAAGTGGTGCTTGAGACTACAGAGGGAGCCACAGTAGTGATAATGCAACACTAAGATGCACTAGGAGTAGCAAAAGTGATAACTAATCACATCAAAGAGTCCTTTAATGTATCTATTATGCCACCAAAAAATCCAACTAGAGCTAGAGATGCTCAAATGTTAGTAGGAACCTCAATGACTCCTACCGACCATGAAGATGTGCTTGATTGACTACTATAGACTAGACAAGTAATGACAACACTTTTTGACATCCCAAGTGATGTCACTATAGTATAGTTTGAGCTTATTACTATCAAAGGAAAATTGGTAATGGCAAAAACTAGGGCAAAGCATGTAGAAGTAGAAATTCATCAACTTCAAGAAGATCGTGTAGCCTTAAAATCTAAACATAAAGATCCTACAAAATTCATTACACCTGACTAGATAGAACAATTTATGATAGAGTAGGTGAACTACCTAATTAAGCAAAATAAACAAATGGCTACTACATCTTTTTGCCCTTAGTAGCAGAAGCATAAACATATTCGCATCCTAAGGCACTTATTGTAGTACAAGAGGAAAATAAAGAACTTGTTACTGATAATATGAGGTTGACCATTATGGAAAAGTAGTAAAACATCTTGGAGGAGAGCATCCACCAGTTAAGGGAACAATTGATGAGGATCAACTAAAACATGAGCCACCTCACACGAGAAAATCAAATCCTCTCAATGAAAGAGATACGCAGCATCTGTGAAAAGTTAGCCATTGAAATAAGAGTGTGGCAAAATATAGTAAAGAAACATGAAAGAATCAAGGAACACTTTCGTGATTAGGTGGGCATGTACAAGTAGATCAATGAAAAAGAAATTCGGATGGCAAAGACTACAATCAACTCTATTTTAGTACAAAATCCTAACTAGCAATACATCTTGGAAAGTTATGCCCTTGTCCACCAAGTAGAAGTTAAAAACAAAAACTTGTTGATCGAGGACCTGAAAGACTACATGGGGTTAGCTAACCTTTGTTACGCTAACTTGGCCATGTTGATAGTAGGTAGATCCAAAAATGAATTAGAATAGTAAGTAGTAGTCACATATGCCCTATATGAAAACGATTTTATGGATCATAAAGAAACTCCAAGTCGAAAACTCTAAACTAGAAGAAATGAAGTTTGGCTACTAAGGGCAAAAAGATGTAGCAGCAAACCTGGCTAGAAGGTTATCTGATTATCATGAATTTATGTGAGAAGAAAAAATCATTTGAATAGGAGAGGAGGGAATTTGCAGTCTAGTATGTTAAGGTTAATCAAATGTTTCCATAGCTACCATGACCATGGGATGTACCTACTCTATCACACATTGCAGAACAAGCATGGATAGTACATGATTCAAGAACAGAGGAGGAAAAGCTTCAGGAATTTCTAAGTCAACACAAGTTACAAAATCCTGGCAATAAGGGGAAGCAACCAATGGAAGAGCCACTTCCACTAGGAACTACATAAACTACATCAAGCTTCACCAATTTTTATTTTGTCAAAATTATCATGTCATGTCCTATGTAATTTTTTTTGTAAAACACTACTATGACATTGAAAGAACCATGTATATAGTAACGAATGTCATGTAAATCTACCTCCCAATTTTGTAGGGCACTCTATCCTCATGTTTTTTAACTTGAGGATGAGTTTTCAATCAGTTGTGGGGGTATGATAAATCACATTTTGTCACAACAGTGATATTGGACATTCGATATTGGAGTTGTGATATTGGATCCTCGATATCTAAGCACAAACTTTGATGTCAACTATCTATTACCATGGACACATGTAGGCCTATACATATGACACTTAGGCGTACTATCCAAACAAGTTTTCATTCCAACCGTAGCTAGACTCTTGTAGTTTATTTTTGTAGTTTTAGCAATAGAGTGAAAGCTTGCAATGTGTTGTTGATTAGTTGTCTAGATTCTTTATTCGAGTGAAGTGTACTTGGGCACAGTTCTTGATGGAAATAAAGATCAAGATTGCTTTCCATCATTGCAGCATCCACTTAGCTTTATTGTTTTACTTAGCATAATTCTTACTATTTTCCTAGTTTAATCAAATACATTCCTAAGTACTTTACATTCCTTGTTTATAGTAAAGTAGAATGAGTATGATTGGTTTCAAGTGTTAAGTGTACATGTTTGATACCCTAGTAGTGGTTTCACTTGATTCACTTAGAAATGAACTCACTTAGTAATCCTAGTAATGGTTACATGAGCCCAAGTTGTGTATGGTAAGCCAGGAACAAATGCTCATTGCTCTAGGCTAGAGTAGATTATTTTACTATTTTCCTTAGATTTAGAATCATTTCCATAATTTACCATCATAGCTAGTAGTTATGGCCAACACAACATCAACATATCATACACCTCACTGAGAGCTAAACCATACAAATAGATTATACTAGCAACATGTGGGAAGACAATGATCCTAACCAATTACTAGCATAATCACATTGCCTTCTCCATGGAATTTGACTGGGCTATGCATAAACACTTGTATCTCATATGGTGGGTGTTGGACAACTCCACTACTCATCATATATAATTTATAAATGTCATGCAAGGAAGTCAAGTCATGGTTATGTCATTGTTGGATTTGTGTATTTCAGTAGCCAAATCATGGGCCATGGTTAAGTGCCATGAGGAACCCAAGTAGGTTTTCATTATTTGAGGGGGAATTCATGAAATTCATTTCCTTGTTTTCACAAGCTTGGCCTTATTGGCAAGTTGTAGAACCATGCATATTTTGTATAGTGCTCATGAAAATGATTATTTTGCAAATTGCAGGATATAGAGCACTGGTTAAAGTTGGGAACTCCAAATGATTTCCATCTTTATGGTAATAATGTTTTTTTACATTTTTTAATCCAATAAAAAATTATAATGAAAATAAACTAGCAAAAAATGATAAAATAACGAAAATAGGTTTCTACATCATTACCTTAGAGACCCTAGCCTACAATAAGGCACTTTTACATTAAACTAGCAAAAAATGATAAAATGCTAAAATAACCAAAATAGGATTCTACATCATTACCTTACAGACCACAATGTATAGTAAGGCACTTTTACATTACTCTTTCAACCAAATTTATGCATGGTTGGGTCTATGTTAGCATTCCATAAGGCACTTATACATAGTCTTTAAACAAATTTATGTAGCATTATTTTTGTGTGTGACATGGAGTAGGATAAAATTTACAAGATTTGTAACCTAAAATTACAAGATTACTAGACTCCCACATGATGGAATGATAGGAGTTAGAAACTTCTCTAAACTTACTTGAATACTATACCATCAACAGTAGAAAACATAGATCTAAATTAAATCTCAGCTCAAAATGAAAGAGAAATCTCTACTATTAAAATTCATGATTTAATATTTTATTATATGTTTAAATTTAAAAATAATAATAAAACATTATAAAATTTTGCATTGGCTATATGTCTTGGAGCTATATATGGTGATCTAGTTTTAATTGTAACCCTTCCTCCCTAAACCATGAGCAGCACATGCAGGAAAAGATGTCTATCTAGACATTAATTGTTGTAGGAAGTTTATTCAAAATCTTTTAAGTTTGGTAGAATGATTATATACCTATTTGACCTTAGTTGGCTATAATTATAGTTACAGGTCACCTCCACCACATCCTCTATAGCCTTACTCTTTTAGATTTTATAGAAATTTTTTAAAATCCATGATACAATGCTACTCACTTCAAATCTATGACTTAGGGTTTATAGGCAAAAAATTTTACCACTAAGTTTAACATCTCATTGTGTTTAATGATGTAACATTGAGAAAATATTCTACCATAACTCCTGTGTCAAGATGCCTATGCCTATGTTAAAAGAAAGACTATTAAAAGATCTCCTCTATTGTGATTTGTGGAATGAGTTCACCATTGCCCAATGAGGCCATTAAAATTAGTGAAATATAAATTTAATAAAAGTTAATTTAACATCTAGGTGTTAATTTAGTAGTAAAGTCTCCTTTAGGTTTGATTCTAACATATATAATTTGTAAGAAGCACACATTATGCAACTAAAAGTGTTGGGTTCAATGCTCAAGACTTAATGTGATGGTAATTGTTCTAAAGATAAAGAATTGACCACACCATTGAATCTTTTTTAAAACACTTTTCCCAAGCATAAGATTAGTAGAATGGAGAACCGAGTAGAACCTTACATGTTGTAGCAAAAATGATTATTTTAGCTATGAAAAATTTTCACCGACCATAGCATTAGTCGAATTTACGTGGTACCCTTGTAGCCTTCATGCCTACTGAACATAAGTATTCCTTGTAGCCTTCATGCCTACTGAACATAAGTATTTTGAAAAGATATGAAAAATTTTCACTTAACATAGCATTACCAGCAACCTTCATGCGTAGTTGCATGCTGAAATTAATTATTTCGGATAGACAAAATATTTTCACCGAGCATAGAGGTGACAAGGGGTCAATGAAGTGGAACCTGCAAGCTGTACTAAAAATAATTATTTTTTAGAATATTATACCATCCTACATGCAGCAACCGTTTAAATGTTGTTTGACGATTTCCATTTCAGCAAACACTTCTTTTAACAAAACAAGGAACAAAACGAATGTTTTCAATTTTTTTTAATCTCATAGAAATGACAAAGGGGAATATTATGCATTCATATTCAATTTTTGAATCATCATGCATGGACTTGCATATATTTTTCTAATTAATAATGAGGAATTATTTTAGCTTGGTGATAGTCTTAACTTAGTAACTTTAGGTTATAAGTTGGATTCTATTAGTATCATAAGTTCAATTCTACTTAATAACAAAGAATTATAATCTACCATATATTAAAAGGATTTATTTTATGGTTCCTTGGTCTTCAAATCCCTTATGTTTTGTTCCCCTATTCTTCAATCCCTTTCCTATGTATGACAATTCTCAATCCTCTACCAATCATCAATTTCCATATTTTCTTGGATCATTTTTTTGGTTAACTTGCCTATTTGTCTTAGTACCTCCTAAAATTCAGTTAATATCCTACTTCCTCTTCCAACATCCCATTTGCCTTAGCCACATCCTCCATCACCTCCTCTACACCCAACCAACACCCTCATAAAGGGCCTTCATCACAACACTATTATCATTGCCTAGCTTATACTTGACCTATGTTATTGTGTTTCATGACATGACATTGAGAAATTATCTCATAATAACTTAGGTATAGATATTGTAAAATTTTCAGCAAAAACTTCAATATTCATTTGTGAAGATTTTAATGCAAGGATAGGTTCACAACAAACAAAAATTATTTGATGATAACATAAAATTGGGACTTTAGATACAAGCACAAGACATTTTGCAAATTGTGCTATTAATTAGATGTGGGTCTATAACCATTATTAGAAACATAACTAAAGTAGAGAAATATAACAATAAAATTTCTTAATATTACATACATAATTAAATCAAATTTATATAGAAAAAAAATAGATATTTTTGTAGCCACAAAAATTTAGGTGTTGAAAAATTTGACTAGTTTCATCATAAAATAGTATACAAAATAACAATTCTAATGACACTTGTTTCATCTTAATTGGACATCTAGAAATAAAGATATTCATGTTGAAGTTTACCAAATTAGTTAATAAAATTAAATTATTAATTAATAAAATATTAATATATGATAAAAGAATATTGATATTTCTCGAATACATAGTACACACTAAAATGGGAAATTATCCTTGCAATGTCACCATCCAAATGGTACATACAACAATTTCATATCGATCATACTTTATTATTTATCCACAAAAATAGGTACATGTCTCAAGTATTCAAAAAGTGTACAAGGTTTCTATTTTACAAAAATTACAAAACATACAAAAATTATGTTTCAAGTTTAAAGAATCCATCTTGTGTAGAATTGATCCACCTTTCATCTCATGTCCCTCTTCTGATGTTTTCATAGCTACTGTAAGCTTTCTACATCAAAATGAAGGAAGAGTTACGATCCGTCAAATATGAAAGGTTATTTTATTTCCCTTTTCATGAAGCATAAAGGTTCTAGGCCAACATTCTCAAGATATGAGCTAGGTAAAAGTTTTTAATTAAATATTCAAAAATGTTTCAAAGTTCAAAAATGCCACAAATTTTCCAAAAATCCAAAGAATGTATATTTTATCCAAGCAAGTACAAAGGTTACCTCTTGGTTACTGATAGGTATTGAAATAACCTCACTACTATAATCAAATAATTTTCATGACCCCAAATGACCCACTCATGCTTAGGTCTTGACAATAGTTGACTACTAACATACTCAATAGTTAAGACACACATATCATCAAAAGGATAAGTTTTGACTATGTCTCACTGTACACCGCTATGCTCCACTTCTTAGTGTCATGCTCTCAACTAGTTTCCTAGCCTCACATGAACTTACGAATCAAAATCCAAGGTATAAAATCCATCCAAAACCTTGTTTTCATGAGATGGATCCCACTAAGAAACACTCCATTACTACATGCAAATGAGGGCATCTAGAAGATTCACAACTACCACCACCAACTACGCAAAATTGGTCCCATGAATATTATTATTTTATTTTAAAAATATAAAATATTTTTAAAATGACCAAAAATCTATAAATGCTCAAATTTTACAAAATTCTTACAAAATCACGTTTATATCAAGAGTTGATCTAAAATAATCATAAATTATCTAATAAGCAACTTGGACAAAGTTTCCACGTAATCCAAAAATTTACCTAAAAGATAGAAAATGGTCTAGATATCAATTTCTATATAAAAACAATCCCAAAATAATGAAAATTCAGAAAATGCTTAGCATAATGATTAAAATTTTGGAAAAATAATGAGAAACTAGAAACCACAAAGAATGTGTACAAATCCACAACAAAATAGGAGAGTGACATAAAAAGGAAAGTAAAATAAGCTTTTTTACAAAATTCACAAAAAAATAGGATAGCTACATTAAAAAAAGTAAAATAAACTTTATTACTTATGTTGGTAGGGCTTTGAAAATTTTCTTATGTTCTTTCTTTACCACCAAGATGCCTAAAATTAGCTTTTACTTCATTTTAAACTAGTGCACAAAAAACCTCCTTTACAATCTGAATGAGATGTATCAAAGGCCACAATCAATTTATGAAATGAAATGAAATGAAACTTTATTACGTCCAAAGACCCATAAGATCTATTGGAAAAATATAACATTTTCATAAAACATAAAGAGAGACTCTACAAATTGACCAAGAACCAATAGGAGAATCAAAAAAAAATCATACAAGCTTTTTATTGTAACATTATAATGCTATCTCAAATGGGTAGTCATAGCACAAGTAAGAAACACATGTGACTCATCTTCAAGGACTCCTCATATGCACAACCTACAAATGCACTCTTCTCAGGGGAGTTAAATCCATCTTCCACTTTCAATTCAAAGATGATGAAAACTTAAGTGAAGCTTATTGATAGCATTCTGATACATAATGAAAATAGTAGCTAAGAGATAGTTAGCTTCTAAATCTAGTTTATTATATCTAATATGGTATAAATAAAATTTCCTCTTTCCTTCCACATTAGTCTATAACTGTGTTAAAACCTATTCCTTGACTAGCTATCATAGGAATCAATTCATGGATTTCATCAAGTCTAGCTACACTCCATACATTTATTACTTCATCAAATTAAGGACCATTATCAAAACTCCAAGATCTACCAATAATTACATTAACACAATCAATTAGAAGTACATTATATTTTACAACATCATAAAAACTCCAAATTTGAATTTTAAAATACATTTCTTTCTCAATTCTTGAGAGAATTCTCTTGACAATTAATGTACCTTGTCAGATCTTGGATGAGGATTAGTTACCAAACCTCATCTATTAACTTTCCTAGATAAAATAACATTTTCTTGGTCTCCCCCATCAATCAAATTATTAATCCATTTCCTACTAAGTAAACACCAAGCCCTAGTCCAAAATAACAATTTTCTAGTAAGATGATCTCCTCTATTCATATTATCCATGAATGCATAAGAATTTAATTCAAAATGTTTCTCAATCTTAGAAGCTTTAGGATTACCTCTTTGAAGAGTGTAGCTTGATGTCTCCTTTATTTGGATGATTTACACATCCTTGCCCTTGGCTGCCTTGAGAAGTTAACATTGTCATTGCTTAAGTCCCCATTCTCCACATTTGAAGCACTAAATCTTTGATGAGCTATTGCCTTGACCCTTGCCTACCTTGCCTTAGTACTTCTTGGCTTTGCCCTTCTTCTTATCCTTCTTAGTCTTCTTGTCATGACTGACATCCTTATTTTCATATTTGGAGTTGAATCCCTTCTCTGATTTGGATTCATTTTTCTTTCACTTGGAGGCTTGTTTGCCTCTATTCCCAAATTCACTTAGTTTCTTTTCTACTTTAAGTACCAAATCATAACTCTCATTAAGAGTTTGTGGCTCATAGAATGAGAACTCCTACTAATACATCATTTTGAGACCTCCTAGAAAGATTGAAACCTATTCATACTTCTCCAAATTTACTTTAGCTTGATGGAATAGTTCACAAAATTTTATGTTAAAATCCTTGACATCTTTGTCACCTTGCCTTAGGAATTTTGAAGTAATTTTAGTCAACGCAAGAATTTGTTGGTTATCTTGACTTTGTAATGAGTATGTTTATAAAAGTTTTATTTTTGGAAATCTTAGGAATTTATCTACAATTTGGAAACAAGTAGTGCTACAAAATTTATCTATAAGTTATGGATATATTATATTCTTTTCAACCTATAAAAAATTATCATAATTGTGAAAGTTTGATAGACAATAACTCAAAATTTGTTGATTTTCTAATGACACAATTTTAATTGTCCCTTTCCACAAATATTAGGTTTCAAATAAATCTATAATTACATCAAATCATTGTGAGATGAGGATGCAATAATCTAATCATTTTTCATCATTCATTCTTGTAAAATTTCAAGACTCAAAAAATATATCAAATCTTAGAGAAATTATCTCCAAACCTACAATAGATATTGAGATGAAATTTTACTTAAATTTATCCACCTATTCTAACTTTCAAATAAATCTAAAATCACTAAAAATTATTACAAAATGACTAAGATATAATTGAAATAGTGAATTCCCCAAATTCTAATTGTTCAACTTCTAAGATTGAGTAAATAGCAATGAATGATATTGATGAATTGATGATGAAATATCAAAATTATTACTAAAATTACATTAATGACTTCTTGATACCAATTTTCAAGAGATTCCTTGGATATATATATGTGACAAGTGAGGCAAAGTTTACTAAAAATAACATAATAAAGACCTAATGATAAAATAACCCTAAAATTTATATATGTGGATTAGGTCCAAAATACCATTATAACTTCCCATCAATCCAAAAAAAATTCTATTTTATTAAAATAAGCTTATATTATATAAAAATAATAAATTATTATCTTCTACTCTAAAAAACCAAAACATTTTAACTTCATGATTGTCTCTCATCTCTAAAGAGACTATTCAAATTTTCTTCTTAATCTATATTTCATTAGATTGCAATCTCTAATGGGTTGATCATTTTTCCTTTTATAAGCTTGTGACTCATTTTCCCATCAATTAGAAGTCATCCCTTCTAATCTAGATTCAATAATAGGTACCCTTAACTAGTTTGGTACTTCTTCCAACTCAAAGTGCTTCTTAAGTACCTTCAACCAACTTGAGAAAGCATTGGTAACATCTACACCATTGAAAGTCTTTAATTCTATGTATGGAAGCCTATCAACATTTCTAAACATTCAAGAAAATCTTTATTCATCATCATCATCAAGCTTGCTATGAGAAGAAGTTCATGTTGGCAATGGAGCTCTTGGAACTCTGATCTAAGGAAGTGGATTTTCTCCCATTGGAATTCTTGGCTAATAGGCTTCAACACTGATGAGCGATGAAGCACCCCTATGCTCAACCATATGAATCACAACCATTCATGCACAATCTAGTTAAATTCCATGGATGGGACTAGTTGTGGCATCTAGATCACTATGCTTTGATTGCATTTTGTTGTCTTCCCACTTGGACTAGTGGTAGCTTGTCACATATGGTTTAGTCTAAAGTGACGCATATGATGTTGTTCCTAATTTTATGCTACTCCTAATGACAATAAAAAGGTAAATTAATTAAACTAATGGACAATGGAAAGTAAAATCTAACTAGCCTATGTGTGATGAGTATCCACCCTTAATCATCCATACATGTCTTGGACTTCATGGAGCTACTTCTAGGTTTACCAAGTGTATGTCATTGGTTGTGCCAAATAATACACTTTTGGATTACCAAGTACTTCCACTTAAATGCTCATGATTAAGGCATACACATTCTACTTAATAACAAAAATAATAAATAGCAATAAAGGAAAACATTTAATTAAAGAAAGCAAAAAATAATCAATAATTAAAATAAATAATAATCTAAGTGGATGTTGTAATGATGGGAGTAATCTTAATCTTTATTGCCAGTCATGTAACATGTCCAAGTACATCACACTCGAACAAAGGTACCATACAATTACAAACATCACTCCACAGGCATGCATTGGGAATATTCTAACTATAGAAAAAACAAACTGCAAGAGCTCTACTACTCTAACTAAAAACCTAAATGGAAATAGTGAGCCTAAGCCCTATATTTATAGACTGGAATTTACCCTGTGACATCAGGTATCTAATGTCGAGTTTTGACTCTGATGTCATGTACCCAACGTCAAGGCTCTAACATAGGGGCACTAATATGCTTCAATACAAGGATCTAACATCAAGGCTAGGAAAAACATGACTCATCATACCCCCACAATTAAATGAAAACTCATCCTCAAGTTAAACAAAATGAGGAACAAGTTTCTTACAAAATATTTGGTAGGTATGGGATTACTGACTAACATACAAACTGACTTAGGTGAAATAGATAATAATTAAGTTCCCAAGTGTACGGAGTTACAAGCTTTACAAAATTTAGTGTTCATGATAAGAGAAGTGAACACCTTAGAAAAAAACTGACATCCAACACCTCTTGGTAGCTAAAGAAAGAGGTAGAAAATCCAACAATCATGAACAATCCTCATCACAAGATGCTACTACATCATCCTTGGTGAAGACAGTCTGACTTCCAATCCATGCTTCCCACTATAATCACAATAGAATCATGAATTAGTATGTAATGTATAACACATAGTTGTTAAGTACCTTATCTCTTTGGTGGTTACACTCAACTAGGTTGTGATTGCGGTAGATTGATTCCTTTAGGAGTGTTAGTGGGAAGGTTGACAAATAGGGTCAAATAGATAAGCAGTCCATTAAATTTCAAAAAGTTTGACATAAGGAAATATTTGAAGAGGGTGTAATAATTCACAATAATAATAAGGAAATTTCACTAAAAAATTTTGTGAAGATGAGCATAATTGGATGTCACTAATGGGGTAAACAAAAGGATTTGATTGTAAGAGTGTCTAAGGGTAAAGAACTTAACTAACCCAACCAAAAGATATACAATTGGATCCTCCCCAAAGTAGGCATAGGCTTTTTATTCCCTTCAATCACTCTAAACCAAAGAGTTCATGAGCTCTATTGATGATTAATGATTATAGAAGGTTAGGTATAAAAACCGGGAAGAAACTAACTAAGAATTCTAACACATCAAACCAAGACATCGAATCAAGAACATGAAACCAACAGTGAGGTGAGACATGGAAAGCACAAATGGATGAGAGAGAGTGGAATGAAGTTTCTAATTAAGATCACATGAACTCCCTTATGGATTTTGTGGTTAAATTTCTTGATAGGATTCATCCTTAGTTCATACCAAAACTAACCATGTTCAGTGACTTCGCATCGACATTCTACGACTAATCCATCCCCTAAGACACAAGAGTGTTCCCATAGAACAACCACCATTCCTTATTAGAGAAGAAGTAGGAAGTGAGGAAGGGCCTTAGTTAGAGGAGACTAGTCCCATAACCAGTTCTTGTAGTCCATTTATTCTATCTAAGGGGTGTTCTTTGAATTCCCATTGTTTTTTTTTTCTTTTTTCTTTTTTTCTTTTTTTTAAAATAGGAACCACACCATGCAAAGACACATGCATTTATTTTGTCCAAGGAAAGTGCTTTGAATCTTAATTTTTTTTTCTAATGAGAACCACACCATGGAAGGACTTATTCAACTTCATTTTATTGAATGACACAGAATGTTGAGAAATTCATGAAAACACACATGCACCTAGGCAAACAGAAAAGTACAAAGAATGCTAAATCCCCTTGAAGCCAAACCCTATTCAAACCTTTGAATCCTTTCCAATTTTGAAAACTACCAAAGTCAAAAATTTATTAAATTTTTATTAGTGAAAAAGGAACTGCACATTTCCAAAATAAGGAAAACCATAGAGTTTGTGGATGGGTGGATGTCGTGGACTCACTACTTGTTGCATGAAAAAGAAATCATGTCTTAATTATCTGTAATGAAATTCAAAGATAGAATCCAGACACCAACAATCAAATAATAGAAATAGTACATACCACCATCAATCAACGCATTATCACTATACCTAGCACTTATTAACAAAAAGTTAGGAAATCACACAAAAATAAAAGAAAAAATAAGAGAAGGCATAAAATATTCAAGAAATAGCAAATGTACTAATGATGGTATAAAGAAAAAATTAGAAAAGATTAATAACATGAAAACAAGAAGATGTAAAATAAAGAATGTGTAAAACAAAAAGTTATAAAAACAAGAAGATGAAAAACACTTAAGAATCTTGAAGACTAGAATGGGGGGTAACCCCCATGACTAAACATTTGACCATGACAAGGACTAATAAGTGGATAACTGGGATCCATGCATGTATGAAACATTGGTAACCTTCCATGCCCTAGCCACTAGGTGTCTATTGGTGGTGTGGTGGCTGGCTAGAAAAATTGTTGGTCACACACTTGATTGTTATATGTATGATGAGTTAGGATATGAGGTGTGTTAACATTATGGATGACTAGCCCACAATTGCACCCTTGAGCATGAGATGGTATGCATGGATTCATTTGTCTTCCCACATTTGTAGATTCATTGGTTAGATATGGGATTGAAGTACTGATAGATGGTTACCTTTGTGTATAATCAAAGGACATTGGTTGAGACAGGGAAGGCGATGCACTACATTGCCATTGTGCTTGCTTAGATGATGTGGTGGGTCCATGCATGATTTGCTTTGGCTTATATCCTTTCCTCTAGAATGAACAATTCCTACATTGCGGTTGGAACCCACTGGTGTCAGCATGTCTATGCACATTGTAGCACAGGTGGCACTCATTTATTGATATTGGGATGTTGGACCTTCCTGAGTTACTAGTGATGGCATGTAAGGAGGTGAATTATGAGAATATTGAGGGTATATTGGATGGTAATAGGCATGAGGTGGTCATCCTTCAGGGGATGTCATGTATTGATGGTACTTGGGAGAGTGGTAGTGACGATTTGAAGTGGAGGACGTAGAACTAGTTGGAGAAATAGGATGCTGAACATAATACCCTTGCATTTTTTTATAGATATGGCTAATGTGGTGGTGGCCTCCCCCACAACTGTGGTTGTTGCCACTCTGCTTGAGGACCATGTTAAGGCTAGTAATAAGTTCTCCTAGGATGGCACAATCAGTTGTGGGACTATCTAAAATTACCTTATAGGAGAGGAAGTCTCCTAAGCATGTGCTTTTGCACTAATTTCAGATTTAAAGTACCTACCCAATACTTTTGTAGATGTAATAATATATGGCATTGGCCCTTTGGATGGTCATATATATATAGGTCACATCCATCATCTTTGTCTGTGGTGAAATCTTTAGCCTTACTTTCGCTAGTTACTTTTCTCATTTGTTGAAAAGTGTTTCTAACTGTTTCTTGGTTTTGTGTCCTCTGTTTATTACGATCACTTGGAATGTGTTGCATTATCTTCTCCATGACTGTCTCAATAAGATCTATGATGTGCTCATCTATCCATATAGACATCCTATTGAATTTTTCTTCTAGATCATCAATAGACTCCTCTATCAGCAAAGGTCATTGCGGAATCACCTTATCAAGAGTAGTTTCATTTTCCTTACCATAAGTTTGGACCTCCTTTGATTGAAGAGTTGGATCTTGTTGATGTTTCTTCACTTTCTTCCACTTGCACATCTCTCCTTCTTTTTCCACACACTCTATTATCTCTTTGATCTAATAAGCTTGAAGCTTGTATAATTGCCCTAGTGCATACATCCCAAGGGTCACCCTTGTTTCATTACAAAGTCCATCTATGATGTGGTAAAGTTTCTCTTCCTTAGAGAAATCATGGCCTAGGAATTAATTTAGCAAGGCATAATATCTATCTAAGGCCATGTCCAAGGGTTCATGTTATTCTTGTTTCCACTCTTGGATTTGTCTCCTCAAATTGAACACTCTTTTATAAGTTTGGTATCTTTCATTGAAAAGTTCTAGCATTGTAGATTATTGTCAAATTGAGTTTGGTTTCAACAATTCATACCATACTTTGGCTTTATTAATTATTATACTAGGAAAGAGCTTGAGCTTTTACCATCCACTTTCAATGTTATAGTTAGCACAGGCATCATGGAAGGCTTGTAAATGATGTTGTGGATTTGAACCATAGCCTCCTACAAATTTTTGAATATTATTCATGTCAAGCTTAGGTAGTTAACTCTTTTTTCCATCCCTACGAGATATCTTAATGACCTTTATGATATGCATTAGGCTCTTAGTGGCCAATAAGGGTTCATCATCATCAAACAAATTGTGAGGCAAATTTCTATCTTCATGGTGACTTCTTCGACTTTTCCCATGGGTTCAATTCTAGTTTTTAGTCTAACCCTTTAATGGTGCTCTATCTCTACACCTACATTCATCTTCATTAGAACTATACATTGAAGGGAAAGAGGAAGATGAAGAACTACAAGAATTTCCATGGCTTCTATGATGTTCTTCGAGGTCCTTTGATTTATTATTTCTAGTTTTTGAGGAGGTGTGAGGTCTTGAGGCCTCCCCTAGTCTAGGACTTATGCCATCTTCTTGAAGATTGTCTACCTTAGGTGAATGTAGTCTTTGAGTGTCATTAGGATGGTCATGATCATAAGAAATCCCTACATAAGGTTGATCACTCTAATCTTCTTCATCATATATCTCATTAGTTCTCTAATGAATGTGTTCGCTATATAGTGCATGGTCACTGCTCTGTGGGAGAGACATTGTTATTGGTTTATAATATGTGCGATTTAATATTTTCTGAAAAATATATCGTTAAGATCTTTAAAATGATCTTGTATAATATAACTAATCTAGATAACTAGCACCATCCCCAACAATGATGTCAATGATGAGTAATGAGGTACCCCTATGCTTAACCATACAAATCACAAGCATTCACGCATAATTTGGTTGAATTCTATGGATGGGACTAGTTGTGGCATCTAGATTGCTATGCTTTGATTGCAATTCGTTGTCTTCCCACTTGGACTAGTGGTAGCTTGTCACGTATGGTTTAGTCCAAAGTGAGGCATATGATGTTGTTCCTAATTTTATGCCACTCCTAATGATGATAAAAAGGTAAAGCAATTAAAATAATGGACAATGGAAAGTAAAATCTAACTAGCCTATGTGTGATGAGTATCTACCCTTAATTGTTTGTACACCTCTTGGACTTCATGGAGCTATTTCTGGGTTTACAAAGTGTACATCACTGGTTGTGCCAAACGATACACTTCTGAATTACCAAGTACTTCCACTTAAACACTTGTGATTAACGCATACACATTGTGCTTAATAATAGAAATAATAAATAGCAATAAAGAGAAACATTTAACTAAAGAAAGCAAGAAATAATTCTGAACTCGTATCATCTCAAAGCATGAAACAACATACAATATTTATGGGAAATAGGAGACAAGAAACCTAGGAACCTTTCCTCAAGTCAAACCTAAAGATTTTAGTTGTTTTATTTTTTTTCTTCCTTTTATTCACTATTTTTTACTTTGGAACTACCAACTCAAAAGTTTCCCAAATTGTATGAGTCATCTCTAGGCTTACAAAGACATCTTTATGTAAATTCTAGAATTCGAGAGAAATGTATCTAGCTTTTGAAAGACATCTTTATTGCATGGGAGACATCTCTACTACATGGAAGACATCTCTCTTCTAGCAAAGATACCTCACCAAATATGTCCCTAGTCTATAAGAGATGTCTCGCTTGACACATCTTAGTTCTAGGAGAGACATCTCCACTTTCTACCATACATCTTTTACACTTACTAGATGTCTCCTATGAAGACTCAACTCTTGGCCAAGATGTCTCTTGGACCTTCCAAACATCTTTCTAGCATTTAAAACCTACAAAAATTATTTATAGGGTAAGAACATGAGGATTAGAAGAGGTGTCTCTACACTAATTATTAGGGATTGATGAGAGCGGTTACTCTAGCAATTTATTCTAATTATTAGATTGGCAGTTTCTCTAAAATTAGGGTGGTAGTTTCTCAAAAATTAGAGTTCTATTTTCTCTAAAATTAGAGGGGTAGTTTCTCTAAAATTAGAGTGGTAGTTTCTCTAAAATTAGAATGGCAGTTTTTCTAATTATTAGAGTAGTTTCTCCCAAGCTTATAAATACAATGCCCAAGTCCACAATTGGGAGGAAGTCTTGGAGGAAGTTGTGGAAGGAAGTATTTCAAGGGAAGTCTTTTAGAAGTCATTTAGGAGTCAACTTAGAGTATTTTCCAAGTGCTCACAGTAGGAGGTCTAAGTGTGGATAGATCTTTATTCGAGCATTGTGTACCTAAGCACACCTTGTGTACAGCAATAAAGACAAGCTCTTGGATTCATCCTTGTAGCACTTGAGATTTATTTTCTTACTCATTTCCTTTATTTTATTTTCTTCTACATTTATTTTATTATTTTATTTTATGCACTTTACATTTCTATTATTAGCACACATAGTACGATCACTTTGAGCATGTGTGTAACACTTGGTAACCCAGTAACAATTAGTGTTTGGTAATCCTAGTGGTGTTGCACTAGTTCAAGATGTGTACAGTAAGTGAGAACGGATACTGGTGTTAGGATTAGTTAAAGTCTATTTAATTAGTAGTTAAGTTAAATTAGTCACTTAGTTATCTCTCTCTCTCTATCTCCTCCCTTATTAGTAGTAGGACATAAAAATATAAAAGCTATAAAAATCATATGTCTCAAGCTTACTTAGCCATTCAATTTTGACATACAAGTAAGTTTGGGAAGACAATGATCAACCAACCCATCCTTGTTTCACAAGGGTGCATAAGCACTTATTCCTTGGAATTTGATCAGATCATGTGTGAAATGCTTGTATTCATATGGTTGAGCATAGGGGTACCTCACCACTCATCATTGATACCATTGTTGAGGACTTAGTTGTTTGTGTGCTAACTAGAACATAGGAAATCATTCACATCATTGGAACAAACCCTTAGGTTTGATTGAGAAAATAATAAATAAAAATACATTGCATACTGAACAGATAAGTATGTCTCCTCCTTTGTACGAAAGCACCTCATGCCTACAAATCTATGATCTTTCCCTAGAAATATCAAAGGAAAATACATTTGGAAAGATCGAGAAAAAGAAAGTTTTGTGCATCGCATACAGTGACACAAGGTGTAATTGCGTGCAAAGGTCATGGTTTATGCAAAGCTTAACATTACCTACATGCAATCAATGTGCACAAGTGATTAACATATAAAAATGCCTATATGTAGTAGCCACACAATAGAAAGACACTGAGTGGCTGATAGTTGGTCAAGAAAGTAGTTCACTCATATTCATGGAACCAATTGAGGGTTTGAGTTGTGCTTACATTGATATCATAGATGCATTAGAGCAAGTCCACCACCAACTTCCAAGTCTTAACCTTGAAAATATCAACTAGGGAAATTGGAAATCCCTGAGAAATCTAAGCAAGAGCCCCTCGAGCTAAAACCATTGCCCACCGATATGGAATCCATGTTCCTTAAAAATGGAAAGGTGGTAATTATCATGCTAAGCTTTCTCCTCAACAGAAAGAAGAACTGCTAAAGGTAATCAATAGATGGTCAAAATCCTTCACTTGGTCATATCCCAAATTAACCAGAATAGATCCTAGGATATGCCAACATAGGATTTACACTGACCCCTCCATGAAGCCTCAAAGATAACCATAGAGGCATTTGAACCCAAAGCTGAAGCAAGTAGTCAAGGAAGAAATTGAATAGCTTCTCAAGACTGGGTTCATATATCCCATTGCTGATAGCGAATGGGTTAGCCCCTTAGTTATTGTGCCTAAAAAGAGAGGCAAATGGATGTTGTATATAGATTTTAAGCTACTGAATATGGCAACATTCAAAGATCACTTTCTGTTTTCATTTGTTGACTAAGTCTTAGACACCATCGCAAGGCATCACTACTATAGTTTTCTGGATGGATATAGTGAATATAATCAAATAAAAATAGCCCCAAAAGACCAAGCCAAGACTATATTCACCAATCCTTGGGAAATATTTACATACAAAGAAATGTCATTTGGCTTGAGCAATGCCTCAGCAACATTTCAATGACTAGTTCTAAGCATCTTCCAACAGTAGATAGGAAATGGTGTAGAAGTCTTTATGAACTATTTCTCCACCTATGGAGAAAACTTTGATCAAGCCTTAGACTAGTTGGATAAAGTGTTAAAAAGATGTGTAGAAACCAATTTGAGGCTCTCAATTGGTAGAAAAGTCATTTGCTGGTCCAAGAAGGCATAGTACTTGAGCACAAAATCTCACACACAGGGATAGAGGTAGACCTTGAGAAAATCAAAATTATCCAAGGAATTACCTGTCAACTAGAAACTATCAAAGATATTCGGTCATTCCTTGGACATACTAGCTACTATACGAGATTTATTGACTTTAATAAAAAATGTCATGACCTAAGAATTAGGAAAGTTAAATATTAGCCAAGAGATAAGGTTCTCTATTGGAGTCCCACACATGTGCCACAACGTACTAATTTCAAACACTGTGGGAAGGACCTTATATTATTTATGCAGCTTTTCCTTCAAGGGCCATGACAATATACAAATTTGAGAGCTTGAATAAGAAATTTTTGATCAACGTGCAACAAACCAAACCTTTCGAGGAGATTAGGACAGCCAGTACACATGCTACCTCTCTTGATGGATAAATTTTGCTCACTATTTCGAATCTCCTCCTTCCAACTTAGTCATGGGGTAGATGGCCACCTATGGTAACCATTCTAGGCCCTCAATTATTTTTGAATTTTTTTTTACACATTTTTTATTTTACACATTCTTGCAACTTTTCTTATTTTTTTTTTTTACACTATCGTTCATGTTTTTACTGTTTCTTTATTTTCTTGATTCACTTTTACTCGTCATGAAATAAGTGCTCATGATGGTGGATTGAATTATATCATATTGATTACTAATGTTTGGTTTTGACCTTTGAATTATGATGCTAATATTAAGGTATGGTTCTTTTCATAAAACAGGCAATGAGTCCACGTCGTCCACTCATCCATACAACTCTATGGTCTCCTTTGGCTTGGAACTATACAGTCCCTTTTTTTATAAGTAAAATTTTAACGAATTAGTGGTTGGGTATTTTTCAAACCAAGGAAAGACTCAAAGGATGAAAAGGGTGTGACTTCAAGGGGATTCGACGCATTTGTGTTGGCCATTCTCTTGGGTGCTTTGATGCTTTTTCTTTGGTTTTCTGCCATTCTGAGATTGTTCAAACATCAAGAAGTTGAGTGAATAAAAATAAGTCTTTTCATTGTGTGGTTCTCACAGAAAAAAAGAAAAAAGAAAGAAAAGAAAAGAAAGGAAAAAGGTGATAATTCAAAGCACACCCCTTGGACAAAAAAATGCATGGGTCTTTACATGGTGTGGTTTCCATTCAAGAAAAAAAAACAACAATATGGGAATTCAAAGCACACACCTTAGACCAAATAAAAGGGCTCCAAGCACTAGTTATGAAACTAGAAAGAAATGTTACCTATGCCTAAAGGTTCCCTCTAACTAAGGCCCTTTCTCGCTTCCTACTTCTCCATCTCGCTCTCCTCGGAATGGTGGTGACTCTTTGTGGAAGCATCCTTGTTGCTTCAAGTGGATGGATTGGTCAAGTGTATTGATGCGAGGTCACTGGATATGGCTTTTTTGAGTTTGGATTTGGGATGAGTTCTACTTAGTCACATCAACCATAAAATACACAAGGGACATTACACAACCTTGTTCTTGGGATTCCATTCCATTCTCTCCTCTCAATCTTTCTTCCAATTTTTACCTCATTGTTGGTTTTATCATTAGTCCATTCTAGGTTGATGCATTGTTTTTCTTTGGTTAATTCTTGTGAGTAAGTTTTTAACTCTTGCTTCCAAATGACATTCCTAAAGCCTACAAAATCTTTGGTTTTTGGGTTTTTCAGAGCATAAAATACATGAGTCTGCTTTGGTGAGGACCCACTGGCATTCCTTTTGGTGCAATTGTTAAGGTCTTTTTCTTAAACATTTCCTACAATCAATCATCTCTTGTTTCATCCCCATCCATGACATCCATTTTGTTGGCATTGCCATTGTTATTTATTCCCATATTTCTTGTTCCTCATATTTTTCCATCTTATAGCTACCGAAGGTTCATTCTTAGTCATGGGGGCCCTGGAACAAATTTTTCAATTTTCTCCATTTTACATTTCACCTAACCCCTACACCTTGAGTAGTCACCTATGATAAATCTCCAAACCAATTTATGCCATAACCACAACTCAGCCAATGCACTTCATATCGAGGCAAGGTATCAACTATAGTATGGTTTATCTATCCTTGCTCATTTGTGACTGTGTTGTGTGTGCAAATGGAAATCATACAAACAATGGACTAGGCTTGGAGGAAGCACTCAAAATGGACCAAAAATAGAGCATTTATGAAAGGAGAAAGTCTAGTGTCATGGCTATGGATAAACAATGGAAGGTGCAATTTTGACATTGGTGGCAACACGCTCCATCTTCTTTCTCTCTCTCTTTTTCTCTTCAAGCTGCTAAATAAAGGCTTGGATGTCATTTATGTATGAGTGTTCACCACAATGGTCATGAACACTAATGTTGTAATATGCTTATTAATCCATTCACTTGGCACGTTGAGTCAGTCATCCCTTTCCACCATCAGTTGTTAATTAGTCAATAATCCCATACCTTCCAATATTTGGTAAGGAACTCAAGGACCAGTTTTCATTCACTCATGGGGGAATGATGGAAGTGGTTACTCTAGTAGTTTATTCTAATTATTAGAGTGGCAATTTCTCTAAAATTAGAGTGGTGGTTTCTCTAAAATTAGAGTGGCAGTTTCTTTAAAATTAGAGTGGTAGTTTCTCTAAAATTAGAGGGGAATTCTCTTTAAAATTAGAGTGAAAGTTTCTCTAAAATTAGAGTGGTAGTTTTTCTAATTATTAGATTAGTTTCTCCCAAGCCTATAAATGCAATGCCCAAGCACACAATTAGGAGGAAGTCTTGGAGGAAGTCTTAGAAGGGAGTCTTTCAAGGGAAGTTTTTTAGAAGTCTTTTAGGAGTCAAGTTAGAGTATTTTCCAAGTGCCTGCAGTAGGAGGTCTAAGTGTGGATGAATCTTTATTCGAGAATTATGTACCTGAGCATACCTTGTGTACAGAAATAAAGATGAGCTTTTGGATTCATCCTTGCAGCACTTGAGATTTGTTTTCTTACTCATTTCCTTTATTTTATTTTCTTCCACATTTATTTTATTATTTTATTTTATGCACTTTACATTTCTGTTATTAGCATACACAATATGATCACTTCGAGCATGCGTGTAACACTTGGTAACCTAGTAACGATTAGCGTTTGGTAATCCCAGTACTGTTGCGCTGGTTTAGGATGTGTACAGAAAGTGAGAACGAATACTGGTGTTAGGATTAGTTAAAGCCTAGTTAATCAGTAGTTAAGTTAAATTAGTCACTTAGTTATCTCTCTCTCTCTCCTCCCTTCTTAACAGTAGGACATAAAAACATAAAAGCTATAAAAATCATATGCCTCAAGCTTACTTAACCATAAAATCGTGACATACAAGTAAGTTTGGAAAGACAATGATCAACTAGCCCGTCCTTGTTCCACAAGGGCGCATAAGCACTTAGTCCTTAGAATTCAACCGAATTGTGCATGAAACGCTTGTATTCGTATGGTTGAGCATAGGGGTACCTCGTCGGTCATTAGGGATTCTATAGTTAGAGTTGGATTCACTACCATCATTTGTAGTAGTTGAAATGTTTACATTTATCCTCATCTTAAGGAAGAGAAATATTTGTAGTGTTATATGAATCTCTAATAGGACTCTAGCACCACATATCATTGCTTTTAACTATTAGATTAATGTTATATGAAGCTAGCACTCAAAAAGTATCTACTTGATTAGTGGGGGTTGTAAAAATATAGTTAGATTAACTATCACCATTTGGAATAGTTAACACTCTTATGTAGGTCCTTATCTCAAGGAAGAGAAAATTTTTTAGTGTTCTCTAGATCTTTCACAGATCTCTAGCCACATATCATTACATTATCTAGTGAACATTTAATTTGATTCTAGATTCAATACAAAAATTATATAATATATTAAGCATAAATGATTTTCCTTTAATCTAAGAAGAGATCAATGCCACATCATATGCAAAAAGTAGTATGTTAACATATGTTCCAAAAAAGTTGAGTACTTTGTAAATAAGTTCTAAATCCATTGTTCAAATTCATCAATGAAGATACTAAACAAAGTGGGAAATAGTGGATATCCTTATTTAATATTGAGTTTCTTAATAGACTTATTTGCATCCTAACACAATCTACTATGAACTTAGCAACTATGAGCACAAAGCTATGCAAGCTAACTAGCTGGCCAATGACCTATGCTCATTATGAAGGATAATATTATTGAAGATGAACACTATGCTTTCTTACAATTCCCACATTTTATAAGATCAAATATAAGTGATACATCATTATTGATAGTCTAATTGATTTGTTCTAAAATTCATGAAAACACACTTAAAATATTTATTGATAATATTTTTAAAATTCCTAACATGGAGACTTTCACAATCAAATATGAATGAATGTAATAGAAGTTTAATTTTAATTTCATTTATATCAATATTAATCTACATTAATTTATCATTAGTTACAAATAACAATGAATATATAAATATTTTATAATATTTAAATTTGATGGTATCATTAGTATATAGAAATAATAACCAAATTGCAAAGTTATGGATGACCCTTATTAGTGATATGTTGGTAAAATCTATGTTGCACACTCTATTATCTTCATTTCTTAAAATATAATTGATACACCTTCTTATTTGTCTTTAAATTATATTGACTTGAACAATTGAAGATGCGTAGATTAATTTATGTAATGTACACACAAATTAAAAGTGTTGATTTATTGCATTTTTGAAGGTTCTTTCACCTCCATGATCTTCAATTGGAGGATGACCCTCCATTAGGAAATAAAATCTGATAAAAAGCTTTTAAAAATTATAATGAGAGATACTATGATTAATTTCTTCTTTCTATAGATGTTTTATAACTAGTTTACCTAAATGTTGATGATATATATCTATTATATGATAAGAGAATCTTTTTATTTTTTAAATTAATAAAATCCGATAATTGATTTACTAAAAATTAATTTTCATGTTGGAAAAAATCAAAATTAGTGTTAAATAATTCTTAGCATGGAAGTTATTTAGCCTTAAATGTTGTATTGGTAATTGACTCAAATATTATAATAATTCACATGAAAAAGTTCATCATTTATTAGCTAAACCATTACATATCCATAATTCCCTTGAAAACGTTTATCCATTAGCATCATGAGAATATTTTTTTTTTATTTTCTATGATAAAATTCAATGTTATTGGTCAAGCCATTAAATATCAATAATAATTCCCTTGAAAATGTTTATCCTTTGGCATTATGACAATAATTATTTACATTCTATGACAAGTTTAGCCAAATTGTAATGGACCTCTCGACCAAAACAATAATTCCCATGAAAAAATTCATCTTATGATCCAATGTTGAAAATTTCCTATTATGATGATAGTTATTTATTTTCTATGACAAAGTTCAACCAACTCATAGTATGCCTCTTAGCAGAAATTACAAATCTTGTGTGGAAACCAAGCTTTTAGCCTACTCAAAGTTGTATCTAATAACAAATGAACAACTTTTTAGTATAGTTTTTAGGTATCCTTGGTTAATACTCATGTTAGCTTTGATGTTAAAACACTTTTTATGCAAAAGGAAAAATTCAACAAGGTGTTGAGCTTTGACTTTTCAATGATGCATTCTTACAAGTTCTTTACACTGTAGAGAATTAAGCATTATTACTAGTAAATTTTATTTAAACCAGTCTTGTTGACGCAATTGCATCGATGCATGGTTTGATGCATTAACGTGACCCCATTGATGCAATGTCTGTCTTTGCCTATAAATATGTCCTTACTAGCTACATTTATAGCAATCAATTCATTAGTATCCTAGTGAAGCTCTTTCATATTGTTCATTTAACAGTTAGAATATTTTCTAAGTGCCTATAGTAGAAGTGAGAAGTGTATGGACCTTTATTCGAACACTGATGTACCTGAGCACCTTAGTGTGACTAACAATAAATACAAGCTTACTTCACAAACTTTGCAGCATTTGGAATTAGCTTAATGTTTACTTAATGCATTTTTTATCTGAGTAATTTACTTTAATACATAAAATTAATTAATTAAATAGTGATTAATTAAAGCACATAAGTACAACCATTTGGAGCATACATTAATGTTTGGCAATCCTAGTAGTGCTTAATGCTTGGTAACCTAATAATGCTGCAACGTGGTTCAAGATGTGTATAGCAAATGGGAATGAATGCTTATGTTAGGATTAGTTAAGGTATTAGTTAGTTATTAGATTAGTTAAACATTTAATTACTTAATTTTTTGGCACTTAGGCAATTTAAACAATAAATATAAAATGATAAAAAACATATGCCTTAGTTACACTTAACATACACTTGCACTTCACAAGTGAAATTGAGAAGACAACAATCACATCCATTTTATTCACTTCCTAGAGCCAACGTACTTAGAGAGCTAAAATCTATAGAATTTGACCAGATTGCTTAGTGAATGTTAGTGATTCATATGGTTGGACGTAGGGATTGCTTGCTACTTATCATTGGTGTCATTGCCAGTGACTTTAGTTAGCTACGTGTGCTACCTAGGAGTTAGTGAAATTATTCAAAGACACTGTAATGAACCTTAAAGTCACAATTGTTAGAAATGATAATAATAGTATAAGCACATTGTTTTTCTTTCAAAGTAAAATGTCTTCTTCTCATAGGGCTAAATCTCGATTATTGTTTGAGCATACATCCAATCAACAAAGGCACAAAGGGTCAAAACCACCAGTGCCCTAACAATGTAGAGTGGTATATACTCATCTTGATGAGTATGTGATAGACTTCATCTTTATCTTACATTAGGATGAATAGTTGTAGTGGAGGGACATGGAGGGAAACATTGTGTTCCTATCCAATCGATCAATTCCTGCAATGTTTCTCCAAACTCTCATGAGATTAGGCATCCAAGGGCTCAATGCTAACTATGTTGTGCAAGACCATGACTATCAGGATTATCATTCTACTAAGGCAAAATGCAAGAAATATCGACAACAAGAGATGCGTTACGAAGCATTGAAGGGAAAACAGTTCACAAAGCCCTTTTTCCTACTAAGCCAGAAAGAAGGAGAGGATTCATTTTTTGGGGATTCTCAATTCACTGACTCTCCTCCCATTGTCCTTGATGAGGGGGCCTATAAATAGAGCTTACAATCCACCATAAATAATTCTAGTTCAAGGAAGAATGGGTTCCATGACCAAGATGGAAATCAAGGTAGGAACATGGACAAGCATCATAATGACAACAAGCATGATGATCATGGCCATGACCAAAGAAGAGGGGGTAGTAGGCATTATGCTAGTGTTGGATATCATCCCTCTTCACCTTCAACTTCCTCATCTTCTTCCTCCTCTACCTCTAATTAAAGCCGTAGAGGATGTGACCATGATGGAGGTGACCAATAGGATAGAGATGATTGTAGGACTTACCAGACAAGTAGAGATCGAGGGCATGGTCAATCAAGGAAGGCCTACCACCACAAAAGAAGGGATAGCAAAGGACATCATAGGAATCATGGTCATCATAGAGGTTATGACTATGATGAGCCTTTTTTTTTTGCAACAAGAAATATGCTAAATATTGCAAAGGCCATGAGAATCCCAACGAGGCATGTTAAAGATAATAGAATCAAAAGATTGGATATGAAAAATATCCCAAGTTTGAAGGGGGATACAACTTAGATCCATGAAATCATCTTAAAGCCTTTCACAATGTCTATGCCTTGTAGAACATTGAAAACAAATGACAAAAGTTAAAGCTATTCTGAAGGACACTCATTAAGGAGGCTAACAACTGGTACCAGTCCTTAGATCCAAAATCAATTAGATGATAAAGTACAATGCTTAAGCTCTTCAATGAAAAGTATCAAATGTACTCCTAAGTGTCTAATCTCTGGAAGCATAACCAAGGGTAGAGATAAGGAACACATGAATCCTTAGATGTGTCCATGGATAAATATTAATCTTTATTGCATAGGTACCTAGGCCATGGCTTTTCCCAAAGAGAGCAAGTTCACCATCTCATAGATGGGCTCTAAATAGAAATGAGGAAAACTCTTAAGATCTATGCCCAGGGAAGACTTACAAAACTTAGAGCTCATTAGATCCAAATGCTCATTGAGCAAGTGGCCAAAGAAGAAGGTGAGTTGTAGAAAAGGAAAAGTGTAGAGGAGTACAATTAGGATGCTTCCATCCAAAAAATGGAAGCTTGATTTTGTGATAATGAGGAGGAGGCACCACTTGATGAAGTGGTGCAACATAAAACCTTGCCAATTCAAAAATTTGTTTCTAAAATATTAGCTAAGGTAGATAAAATGTGGAATTCTTTGAATAGAAAATTTTAAACTACTCTTAGAATCACAAAAGAATCCAATGAACAAGGTAGTGATTATGACCAAAGGAGAATGAAAGAAGCTGAGCGTGCCCATCAAAGGGTAAATAAAAAGTTACTATCATTGAAGAAGTTATGAAGTTTAAAATAGATGATGATGGTGGATGTGACATCTACCACTATGAGCATCCTAAGGGATGTTTCCCCATTATATCACACTTGTAGGAGTCTGAGGCGTATGTGTTGAATCCTAGATTGGCAAGAAGGCAAGCACCCAAGAGGTTGTCTTATCCTTAAGGAAACTATAGGAAGCTCCACCAACAATAAGCCTACTATCCAACTGGAGATCCACCCCAACCTCATGAGTAGTACTAGTAGTGGCAGCATCCATAGTCATCGGGGATGCCACCACCAAGGCAATAGTATCCTTACTGGTAGCCAGATCCATATGGGTACTATGTTCAATAGTTGATTTCTCCATGTGACTCTTTTAATCATACTTCCTTTTAACACCACTACTACCCTCCTAAATATTATAGAGCTTAATCTCTAAGAGGGGAATCCCCATTTCCATTCTACCCTCCTCATCCTTTCGCACCTATACCTTTGCCCTCAACTCAACTACCACAATCTCCATCCATGTAGGGTGAAATTCCTACCCAACCATAGCAAAGAAATGCCACAAGGGCTATTAACTTACAACCAGCTCCTCAATTGAGTGGTTTGAAGAATAAACCTTGAAAAAGACATTTCTTCTAAACTAGTAGTCCTTCTAAGCCCTCACATACACTTACAACTGATGACCCTACTTCTTCATCATTTTCTGCAACCTCATTCAAGGTCCCTTCAGACCAAATGCCTGCCAAAGTGCATATTGTGATGTTGACCGATGCTGTTATGGATTAGATTAAGGCTAGCCACCTTCCTAGGAAAATATATGATCTTGGGAGTCTCCTTTTATTTGCAAATCACTAAGAATGAGCCTTGAAAAGCTCTACTAGAATTAGGTTCTGGTGTGAATTTGATTTTCCATGAAATATACAAAGCTTGAAACTTTTCTCCAATCATGAAGAACAACATTCATCTCAAGTTGGCAAATCAATCCATCACTATTCCCTTAGGGCTAGTGAAGGACATTGTGACCATCATCTATGGATGGTCCTATCCTACTAACTTCCTGGTGATTCATGTTGATAATTGCAAGGGGGACTTTTCAATCATTATGGAAAGGGCTTAGTTAAGCACCATTGATGCACGACTAGGAAGTAGAGACCTCTCCTTGGAAATTTTCAAGGAAAATTATTTTGAAAAGATAGAGAGGAAGCATGTTCCATGCATCACATATAGTGACATATGGTGCAACTTTGTGTTGAAATTAATATCCATAAAAAGCACATCTATCACAACATACAAATAGTGTGTCAATTTGATAGAAATTCAAAGGTGTCTATATGCAATAGCCACAAAATAGAAGGGCACCCAGTGGTTAACAACTACTCCTGATAGCAACTCAACAATATGCATGGAACCAACTAAAAGCCTTACGAGTTCCTACATTGAATGCATGGATGAGCTAGAGCAAGTTCATTGCCAAATCTTTGATGATGAACTTGATGAAACCAACTAGGAAGAGTTGGAGATTCTTGAAAGCTTTAAATAAGAGCCCCTCAAGCTAAAACCTTTACCAACTAGAATAGAATATCTCTTTCTGAACAATGAAAAGTTGATTATCATCAATGCTGATGAGTGGTGAGGTACCCCTACACTCAACTATATGAATACGAGCATCTCATGCACGATCTGGTCAAACTCCAAGGACTAAGTGCTTACGTGCCCTAATGGAACACTTAAGGTTAATCAATCGTTGTCTTCCCAAACTTACTTCTATTGTCATGGTTGCATGGTTAAGTATGCTTGAGGTATGTGATTTTTATATCTTTTATCTTTTAATGTCCTATGCTGAGAGGGAAAGGTGAAGAGAACTAATTGACTAAAGTTCATTAACTATTCACTATCTAGGTTCTAATTTTCCTAGCACCAATAGCTATTCCCACTTGCTGTACACACCCTAAACCAATGCAACACTACTGGGATTACCAAATGCTACTTGTTACTAGGTTACCAAGCATTGCACACGTGCTCAAAGTGGTCGTACTAAATGCACTTAACTAGGAGAGTTAAGGGTTGAGAGTGATTAATTATTTATGAAAGCATTTAAACATTTAACAATAATTAAATCCTATTTAGCTTAGTGCACATGCTGCAAGGTTTATCAGAAAGTTCATCTTTATTGTCATACACAAATATGTGCTCAGGTACAATTTGCTCAAATAAAGATTCATTCACTTTGAGACTCCTACTACAAGCACATGGAAATTATTCTAACTCTAGAATGGTAAAACTGCTGTAGTTTGGCTAAGGGTCTAACTCTAGATGATTGAACAAGGGAAAGCTACCTCTTATTTATAGAACTTGTGGCAGGCCGTGATATCGCGTATGCGATATCACAGGGGCAAACGCAATATCGCAGCTCATCATACCCTCATGACTGAATGAAAATTCGTCCTCAAGTTCCTTACAAAATATTGGGAGGTATGGGATTATTGAATTGAATGATACTAATGGTGAATGGGGTGACATGTGAACAGATCATCATTACAATACATGACAAAATTAGTGTTCATGCCAACAAGAGTAAACACTATATACATTTGACATTAGGCCTTATTTGACAGTAGAGAGAGAAGAAGAAGAAGAAGTCTATTGCTGTTGATGCCAAGATTGTACTTTTCATTGTCCATCCATAAATGTTCCATCAATCTTGTTCCTTGCATGACTGCTCTAGCACTAGTCCATTCCAAGTGTTCCCTTCGGATCCAATCCATTGGTGTATGATTGTCATCTGCACATACAACACAATCTTATATTAGCAAGGGTAAATGAATCACAATGCAATTGATACCTTGCCTCAGTGTAAGGTCTATTGGCTGAGTTGTGATATGGCTGGTTTGGATTCTAAAGATATAATACTAGTGCCTACCCAAGGTGTAGGGGTTAGGAGAAAATTGAAAAAATTGGACCAGGACCCCCATGACTAAGAGCGAGCCTCTGGTAGTGAGAGAATGCAAAAAGATAAGGAATAAGAAAGATGGAGAAAAAGAGACAACTATAACGTCAATGAAATGGATGTCAGAGATGGAAATGAACAAAATAGAAATTTATTGCAAAAATGTTTAAGGGAAAGAAATTAACTGATGTACCAAATAGGAATGCTAGTGGGTCCTCCCCAAAGTAGGCTCATACCCTTAATGCCCTAACATTCCCACATTCAAAGAGTCCGTAGGCTCTGGAAATGTCATTTGGAAATAAGAGTTAAGGTCTTAACCACAAGATTTTACCAAAAAGAAAAAAAAGCATCAACCAAAATTTAGACTACTAATATAACCGGCAATGAGGTGAATAATCGAGAAAGAACGATGGAAAGAAGAGAATGGAATGGAGTCTCAAGAAAAAGGTGGTGTACAATCCCTTGTGTATTAATGGTTAATGTGACTTAGTAGATCTCATTCCAAATCCAGCCTCAAACAATTCACATCTAGTGACTTCGCATTAATACATGTGGTCAATTCATCCACTTAAAGTAACAAGAATGCTTCTGCCAAAAAATTCACCATCATTCTGACGAAATGAGAAAGGAGAAAGTAGGAAGTGAAAAAGGGCTTTAGTTAGAGGGAACATGTTTGTTAGTCCCATAACCAGTGCTTGTAGCCCAAATGATTATTTCATCTAAGGGTTGTGCTTTGAAATGTTAATGTTTTTTTTTTTGTGCATGAGAACCACACCATGCAAAGACTTATTATTTTTATTTTTATTTACTCAGCTTCCCAATAACAAGGCAACATCAAAACAGTAAGAAAACATCCAAGCACCCAAGAGAATGGCCAACACAAATGCATCAATTCCCCTTGAAGTCACACCCTTTTCAATCCTTGAGTCCTTTCTTAGTTTGAGAAATACCTAGTCACCAATTCGTTGATAGTTCTATTATTTATTTTGAAGGGACTGTACAGTTCCAAGCCAAGAGAGACCATAGAAATTCATGGATGTATGGATGATGTGGACTCATTGCCTATTATATCAAAAGAACCATACCTTAGTATCAACATCATAACACAAAGGTAAAAACCAAACATTAGCAACCAATAGAATACAGTTCATACCATCTTTAGGAGCACTTATTAGGTGACAAACTTAACAAAATTAGTAAACACACATACACACATAAATAAATGAAAAAGTATGAACGATGTTGTAAAACAAAAATGTGTAAAACAAAAACTTAAAAAGGAACTGAGGGCCTTGATTCATCAACATAGGTGGCCATCTCCCCCATGACTGAGTTGAAAGGGAGAGATCCGAAATAATGAGCAAGGTTGTCCTCTTTCAAGGGTATTATGTGCACCGGCCATTCTAGATTTATGATAAGGTTTAGGTTGTTACACATTGACTAGTAATTTCTAGATTCCACCCATTGATGTTTTCAAGTTAAGGGTTGGAAGTTGGTGACACTCTTTCTCCAGTGTATCTATGCTTTCGATGTGGGTGCAAGTTGTTCCCCCAGTTAGTTCCATGCACATTGGTGAGTTGCTCTTTTGATCAGCTGTCAACCACTAGGTGTCTCCTTGTTGTGTGGTTGCTACATATAGGCATTTTTTTATGTTAATCTCTTCGACACACCAGTTGCATGCAAGAAATGTTGAACATTCCTGTACACCATAACCCTTTGTATCATTGTATGTGATGCATGGAACTTTCTTATTCTCAATATTTCCAAAAGCGTTTTCCTTAGATATTTCCAAGGAAAGATCACGAATTCCTAGGCATGCATTTATGGTACTTAGCCATGCCCTCCCCATTATTATCAAGAAGTCCCCTTTATTATTGTTTATTTCTATCACTAGGAAATCAGCTGGGTACGACCACCCACACACAATGGTAATGATGTTCTCCACCATTCCCAAGGGAATAGTGATGGACTGGTCAGCCAGCTCTAAGCGAATATTTCTCTTCTTTAGTGGAGGCAAGTTCTAGGCTTTATACATCTCTAGTGATATTAAGTTGACTCCAGAACCTGAGTCTAGAAGATATTTATGAGGTTCATTCCTAGCAACTTGGAGATAGATTAAAGGGCTTCCGGGGTAAGAGAATTTCCTAGGAAGGTGGCCCTCCTTAATCTAGTTAATGACAACATGCGTTAACATAACCGTGTATGTTGAGCCCTGTTTTTAGTTTGAAGGAAGCTCCGAAGCCTTATTTGATTGAGAAGTGTTCAGAGGCTCAACTGCCTGTGGTTGTGAGAGCTTGGTTGGACTATCAGTTCTGAAGAAAGGTATTTTCTTTGTACAGTTTTCAAAACTAGTAATAGGTTGAAGGTTCACAACTCTCATAGGATTACATTGCTACGGCTGAGTGAGGAGTTCCCCTTGCATTGCTATAGCAGGTGGTAGTGGAGCTATCGGTGTGAGAGTCGCGGATGGGTTTGGAGGATGGTATGTTTGTGGGTTGTCTCTCCCAGGAGAAGGAGTCCTATAATACTCCTGAGCTTGGTAGTGACATTGTGGGGTCATGTGACTGATAGAGTCACTTGGAGAGACTGGCTATTGCGCGTAATAGCCATATGGATCCGGTTGCCAGTAAGGGTATTGTTGCCTCGGTGGTGGCATCCCCCATGACTGTGGGTATTAACACTGCTGGTGTTGCTCAATAGGTTGTGGTAGAGTTCCACTTGGATAATACATTAAGGGTTGGTGAAACTACCTTGGGTTACCTTGGGGATAAGGTAACCATCGGGGTGCTTGCTATTTGTTAAGTTTTGGGTTGAGTGCGTACACCCCAAACTCTTATAGATGTCAGATTACTGGGCAACATCCCTTAGGATGGTCAGATTGGCATATCTCACATCCACCATCATTGTCTGTATCAGAATCCATAACCTCTTCGATGATGGCCATTCTCCCCTTACCTTTGTTACATGCATGGTCCAAATCTCTCTTTTTCTTTTTATTATAGTTACTACTTTGCTCCTTAGACTCCTCTACAATTTTAAGGACGGTTTCAAATCTACTATCTAAGGAGTCCCACATTTGGTATACCTTTTCCAACACTTCTGTTGTTAATTTTTGGAGTGGCAAGGTTTTCCTATTCACCATCTCTTTGAGTGGTGACTCTTCCTCCTCCTCATAGAATCTCACTCCCCTTTTTTTGAGGGAAGGATTGTGGTTGTACTCTTCCACACTTTCTTTCTTGTGTAGCTTCCCTTCTTCCTTGGCTACTTGCTCCAACAATCTATGAACTTGATGGGACCTAAGCTCTGATAATCTCCCTTGGGCATATGTTCCAAGGGTTCTCCTAGTTTCATGCCTAAGTCCATCTAGAAGATGGCATAGTTGATCCTGCTGCGAGTAACCATGGCCCAAGCAACGATGTAACAGTGCATAATATCAGCCCATGGCAACATCCAAGGGTTCGTAATTTCCCTACTTCCATCCTTATATTTTCTTTCATAGGTTAGACACCCGAGAGTAGGTTTGATACTTATCATTAAATACTTCTAGCATCGTACTCCACCTTCGAATGGATTTTGGTTCTAAGGACCAATACTAGCTTTTCACTTCTTTTATTAATGTCCTTGGGAATAAATTTAATTTTTTCCACTCATTCTCAATGTTTTGCAAGGCACATGCATCATGAAATGCTTGTAAATGGTTCTAAGGATCAGCATTGTATCCCCCCTCAAATCGTGGGATGTTATTCATGTCTAGTCTCTTGATCTTCTATCTTTCTAGTGCCTTGTGGAAATTCTCATGGCCTCCATAATGTCTAACATGCTTCAGGTTGCAAGTAGGGGTTAGGTTACAAGTATGTGGACAACAATGTTCATAGCGTCTGTGTTGTCTTGTTCGGTGTGCTATTTACCGTTGTTTTATTTTTTTATTTTTTTTATCAATCCTAAGGGTTCATTCTAGTGTCCCAACGATGTGAATGATTTCCTATGTTCTATGTAGTCTACAAACAACTAAGTCCCTCGCAACGGTGCCAATGGTGAGTGACGAGGTACCCCTACACTCAACCATACGAAGACAAGCATCTCACATGCGATCCGATCAAACTCTAAGGACTAAGTGCTTACACACCCTAATGGAACACTTAAGTTTAATCAATCATTGTCATCCCAAACTTACTTGTATTGTCATAGTTTTATGGTTAAGTAAGCTTGAGGTATGTGATTTTTATAACTTTTATATTTTAATGTCCTATGCTAAGAGGGAAAGGTGAAGAGAACTAATTGACTAACTTTCATTAACTATTCACTAACTAAGTTCTAATTGACCTAGCACCAGTATCTATTCCCACTTGTCGTACACACCCTGAATCAGTGCAACACTACTGAGATTACCAAATGCTACTTGTTACTGGGTTACCAAGCATTGCACACGTGCTCGAAGTGGTTGTACTGAATGCACTTAACTAGGAGAGTCAAGGGTTGAGAAAGATTACTTATCTATGAAAGAATTTAAACATTTAACAATAATTAAATCCTATTTAGCTTAGCCCACATACTGCAAGGTTTATCAAAAATTTCATCTTTATTGTTGTACACAAATCTGTGCTTAGGTATAATTTGCTTGAATAAAGATCCATTCACTTTGAGACTCCTATTGCGAGCACATGGAAATTATTCTAACTCTAGAATGGTAAAACTACTATAGTTTGTCTAAGGGTCTAACTCTGGATGATTGAACAAGGGAAATCTGCCTCTTATTTATAGAACTTGCGACGGGCCGCGATATCATGTACGCGATATCGCGGCTCATCAAACACCAACCTTGCACTTGTATAGAAAAATAATATATTGGAGGTGGTTAATAAATGGCCAAAAACCTTTACTTGATCATATCTTAAACTCATTGGAATTGATCCTAGGATATGCTAGCACCACATCTATGCACATCCTTCCATCAAGTCAAAGAGGTAGTCGTAGTGATAGTTGAACCCCAAACTAAAGAAAATCATGAAAGAGGAGATTGAACAACTCATTAAGGTAGGGTTCATATATCCCATTTTGAATATCAAGTGGGTTAGTCCACTTGTGATAGTACCCCAAAAATATGATAAATGAAGGGTTTATATCGATTTTAGGCCATTAAACATGACAACCTACAAATATCTCTTTCCATTGCCATTTGTGAGCCAAGATTTGAACATCATTTCTGGGCATTGCTACTACAGCTTTTTTGATGGTTATAGTGGTTATAACCAAATTCAAATTGCATCAAATGATGGGGCCAAAACAATATTCACAAGTTCCTGGGGAACTTTCACAACAAAAAGATGTCGTTTGGCCTATGTAATGTCCTTGCTACATTTCAACAACTTTTCCTTAGCATCTACCAATAGTAGATTGGTAGCAGGGTGGAAGTCTTCATGGATGACTTCTCCATCTATGGGACTACATTTGATCAAGCCTTGGATTGTCCTGAGAAAGTGTTAAAAAGGTGTGGAGACAAACCTTAGGCTCAACTAGCAGAAAAGCCACCTAATTATCTAGGAAGGCATTATTTTGGGACATAGAATTTCTAAAAAATGAATCCATGTGGACCCTAAAAATAAGGATCATCCAAGGAATTACTAGATAGCAAAAAAACAATCAAATATGTGAGGTCATTCCTTAGACAAACTCACTACTATTGGCAATTCATTGAGAATTTTTGTAAGATTACTAAACTATTGGTGGAGCTAAAAAAGAAGGATGCTCCATTTTTCTAGACCAAAGAATGTGAGAATGCATTCCAACATCTCAAGTAGAAGCTCATGGAGACTCCAATTCTATGAGCATCTAATTGGTCGAAACCTTTCCACATCATGATGGATGCATCAAATTATGCCTTAGGAGCCATGCTTATGTAGCTGGATGATAAAAAATGTCCTTACTACATCCACTCTATGAGTAAAAGCATTGTGGGTACACAACTAAATTACACCAATAGAGAAGGAATTAATGGCAGTGGTGTTTGCCTTGGAGAAATTTAGGCACTATGTGATTGGGTACAAGGTGTTTGTGCACACAAACCACAATGCAATCTAGTTCCTAATGAACAAACCAATGGTAAGCCCCTATATCATACGATGGCTAATGATCTTATAGGAATTTCACCTTACAATGGTAGATTAAAAGGGAATCTGGAATGTAGTTGCAGACCACTTTTCTCAGTTACAATGGGACAACAAAGAGAAGGAGAGCCCATTATTTGATCAATTTCATGATGAAATCCTCTTTGCAAGGGCTATAATTGAATAAATGCCCTCTGAATCAAATTGATATGATCACATTCTCATCTATCTTCTCACCAAGGAGATGCCACAAGATTGGGACCATAGGAAGAAACAAAAATTTCTTCACTAGGTGAAATGATTCATGGAGATCAATAAAAACCTTTACAAGGTGTGCACCAATGGCTTAGTTCATTGGTGTATTCCTAAATATGATTAACTATGCATTCTCCAAGCACTCATGAGGGCCCTGGTGGGGGAAACTATGCTAGGAGACACACAACCATTAAAATCCTCATGACAGGGCATTATTGGCCAACACTTTTTAGATATGCTTACCAATTTGTCTAATCCTGTGAATGCTACCAACATGATGATGGAGTGATTACTCATATGGAGGAACCTCAATAGTGGATCCAACCACTGGAACCCTTCAACATCTAGGGCATTGACTTCATGGATCACATCACATTCATGTCAAATGGAAAGGCATAGATCATAGTCATTGTTCACTATTATATGAATGGACAAAAGCTACAGCTATCACCAATTTCACATCTTCTACAATTGCTTGGTTTGTACAATAAAATTTTGTAAATAGGTTTGGTATGCCACATGCACTTATTTTTAACAATGGTACTCATTTTACAAGCTTTACCTTTTGAAAGCTCATGAAACACTTGGGGGTTAAACATAAATTAACACCACCCTACCATCCCCCGAGCCAATAATCAAGAAAAGGTTACAAATACAAAAATCACAAAGATACTAATAAGAACTATTAGTAAATATAGTAGGGATTGAAGCACAAAACTTAATGATGCCCTTTGGACCTATTGCTCCACATGGAAACTTCATATTAGCTACTCTCCCTATGAGCTTGTGTATGGAAAATTGCCAAAACTTCCAATTCAAGCTAAGCTTCATATACTATCAACAACTTCTAACCTTGACCTTGACCTAATTCTAACACAAAAAGAAAGATTAATGAACCTTAACTTTCTAGATGAGAATTGATTGGTAGCCCTATCATATAATGAGTTACACAAGGCATTCAACAAGTAATGACATGACCTTAGGATTAAGAAGATAAAATTTCAACCAAGAGATAGGATCCTCTACTAGGATCCCACACATGTACTAAAAGAACCAAGTTCCAAATGTTGTGGGAGGGGCCTTCTATTATTTATAAAGTTGTTCCTTCTATATCCATGTTAATATATAAACCTGAAAACCCAAGTGTAACACCCCACCCTAACTAGGGCAAGGTGAAGTCTAGGATCAAGTAATCTTTGAATTGAAGCATGATAACTAAACACCAATAATATCTGCTAAAATACAAAAACACATAAACATCATCATCATATATATAAGATTACAGAGAGTTTCATACAACAATACATAGTTCATACTACTATCCATAAATAGATATTAATTAAGCACTAAATATTTTTCCCTCCTCTACTCTCCATTTGTGCTCATCTAGGCTCCTACACATTTCACCTATAATTTAAATAAATTTAGTACACAAATGAGTGAGAATCCTTTACACTTCCCCTACTAGATGGTTGACAAGTGCTACACTAGAAGAGAGGAGTGGGATACAAGGCAACCTGCAACAATTGTTAGTCTTACGCATGCTCAAAACAACACATACCATATCACCCATAATGCTAACATACTATCATATAATCACAAATAAAGCCATAGTTTGACATCATCTATCATGCCCATGTCATCATACCTATGATATACTGTTAAACAGTCCATGATCCACACAATCATAATCCAATTATAACACCTATTATCAACAATATGACTCACAAACCAATACTATCACATACATAGCCCATGTGGTGGCTAGCATATCTACACTTAGTGTAGCATATGAAACATTTCCATGAGTACTCATAAAAACCATTACATATAGTTCTTTTATTTATCTAACTAGTGTTAGTGTCCATCAACCTGTGACCCACAACCACTAGCCTTCTGGAGAATTGGTGATAGGAACAAACATACCTATGCCACATACCAACCATAAGGACAAACACACCTACGCTCTCCCACTCTCAAGATGAGGCCTGAGATAGGATTTTCACTAATGCATCATAGTGGGGGTTAATCCATGCTACCTCCAAGGTGCCTCATCACCAACCAGTCCACACCCTCATGCTAGCACCACCTACCCAACAATCGTCACAAGCATTGTCATGAAAACATGTACACATTCTAGCTAGCTTAAGCTAACACATGTCATAATCACAACACATTCAAACAAACATAACCACACATATTCACCTCTAATAGTTACATTCATTCCATGAAAACAATACCATGATTTGACAAAATAATAGGAATACCTTGATATGATAAAACAATACCATATTTCTCAAATGACATGTACCTCCATACAAATGACCGCTATAGTAACCTTCAAAATTATATATGCCCAAAGACAAAACTAATCCAATGATTAGAAAGTACTTCCTAAAATGATTCCAATGACACTAATTTTACCTAAATCAGACTCATGGAAGCAAAGTTATAAGCATTCAAAATTTAATTAATAAAATAATATTTAATTGCTACCAAGAAGGATTGGAACTCCCAAAAATGCTTATGCCCCAATAGGCCTTACAAATATCATATTCCAATCACATGAGTCTCATGAACATCACATATCATATTCTACAAGTCCACATCATACCATACATCGCATATATATTAATACACCATTCGTAATCAAAATTAGACAATTTTAGGAAATAGAAAAAACAACATGTCCAAGCTCAATCTTTGAGCTATCCATCCCACATGCCCACAGCACATAATGATATACATGAATCTAGTACAAAAATATAAGGAAAAGGTAAAGACAACCCACCAATTAAAATTGTTGGGTAGAAAGGCTAAAATAAGTAGAAAACCCTTAAAAATCTAGTAGGATTTTGTTTCACTCCCAACAAGTTTTGCACCACATAAATATGACTAGAAATCCCAAATCTAGGTTTAGAGCAAGCAAAAACCATCCACAAAGCTTAGAATTTAGAAAATTATGAAATAGAAAAAGAGAGAAGAAAGAAAAATGAAAGAACAAGTAGTGGTGAGGTAGTGGCTAAAAAAAAACATAATACTTTATGCTTTTTATAAAACAAATAAAAACTAACAATGCACATTTCTCATGTGACATGAGTTCACTTTTTCTTTTTATTTTCCTTTTGAATTATTCTTTTTATGAATGACTTACATAAGCTATCTAATGAGCGATAAGGTACCCCTCCGTCCAGCCATACAAGTCACAAGCGTTCATGCATGATCCGGTCAATTTCTGTGAACTTTGTAGTTTCTGATGCACTAGTCTTCTAGGAAGTGAATCTTTGCCTTAAGATCAATCATTGTCCTCCCAATTACACTTTTTATGTACATCGGTATGATTAAGTGTAATTGAGGCATTTATTTTTTATCATTTTATATTTTATGGTTTGGTGTTCAAAGGGAGATAAAAGTAATTGGAGTAACTAATTTAAATTAACTAATTAACTAGTATCTAAGTAGTCCTAACATAAGCATCTAGTTCCACTTTCCACACATGTCCTAAACCCACATATCCACTGTTGGGTTAGCAAGTGCTATGCTACTAGGCATACTAAGCAATAACATTGCTAGGATTACCAAGCAAATACACGTTATGCTCAAAGTGGTCGTACTTATGTGTTTAATCTATCTTTCTTATCTTACTTAATTGCTTCATTAGCTTAATTAGTAAAAATCATTTAATAAATAATTAAAACATTAAATGCATAAATAAAATAATTAATCTATCTAAAGTGCTACAAGTTTTATCAGAAAGCTCATCTTTATTGTCGCACACACTATTGTGCTAAGGTGCAACAATGCTTGAATAAAGATCCATACACTCAATGACTCCTGCTACGGGCACTTAAGGAAAATATTCTAACTCTCAAATGACCAAATTGTAAGAGTTTCATTACTACTAAAATCTCAGTGCCATAAATGGGGCCGGTAGGTGCATATTTATAGCCAAAAAATGGATACTACATCGACAAGGCCTTGTCAATGCATGATATGATGCATCAATGAGGCCTCGTTGATGAGGCCCCATTGACAAGGCCTCATCAACTCAGTTGAAAAAACTATGGCTCATCACTATCCTTACTTTTTTCCTTCACAACTAATTTAGTAAACTTTAATCATGCGTAACAAATACACTAGGAGTCCAAATCAAAATCCACTTATCATATGCACTATGCATTCACATGCCAAAACCACACCTGAACATCATGCAGCATAGTGTTATATTACAAATGCCTAACTACCATAATCACACATAAATCATAAAGACATACCAAATATGTGCTCTTACACCCCAATCCAACACCATTGCTAGCAACCTCACCTATCTAACACATCACATAGGGCTAGTGTNTATAGTGTAAAACAAAAAAGTGTATAAACTAAAGATCCACTTTAATAAATTAGCATGGATGACCATCTCCCCCATGATTAAGTTGGAAGGAGAAGATCTAAAAAATTGAGCATGCCTATCCATCTGTTGAGGTGTTCTAGTCACTAGCTTGCTTAGGCTCATGGAAAGGTTTGATTTGTTGCATGTTGACTAGTAGTTTCTTTCTTGGTGTTACATCCCATCTAAAGAGATTAGGTATGGTCATATGCTTATGATTTATACGTTACATGTGAAGTCTTGGTGGTCTTTTGAGAATGAGTTAATGTAATATAAATATATTTTATATGTTATGAGGCTNCTGCTAATTGATGGTGGTTTGTACTATAATGTTATTTAACTACTAATTTCTAGGTTCTATCTTTAAATTTTGTTATTAATAACTAAAACATTATTCCTTTTTCATAATAATAGGTAGTGAGTCAACATCATCCACCCATCCACAAAACTCTACAATGTTCCTTGGTTTGGAAATATGAGGTCCCTTCCTTAATGAAACCTATAACAAACTTGTGACCTTGGTAGTTTCCAAACTTGGGAAGGATTAAATGGATAGATAAGGGTGTGACTTCAAGGGGATTTGATGCTCTTTGTACTTGACTACCCACTTGGATGCATGAGCATTTTCATGGATTTCTCACCATTCCACTATTGACCAATAATAGGAAGCTAAAAAGTCTTTGCATGATGTGGTTCCCATCCAAAAATATAAAAATATAAAATCCAAAAAAAATAATGAGAATTCAAAGCAGACACCTTAGATGAAATAATAGGCTATAAGAATAGGTTATGGGACTAGAAATACATGTTATCCATGCTTGAATGTCCCCTCTAACTAAGGCCCATCTCACTTCCTACTTCTCTTTTCTTCTCTATTAGGTATGGTGCTTGATCTGTGAGGATGCTCTTGTGTCTTAAGGGGGTGGACCAGTCTTGGAGTGTCACTGCAAAGTCACTAAAAGTGGTTGATTTTCATTTAGACTAAGGATGGATGTTATCAAGCCATATTAACCACAAAATCCACAAGGGACTACATGTGATCATGACATGGGACTCCATTCCACTCTCTCTCTCATCCATCTCTACTTCCCATAACTCACCTTACTACCAAATTTTCATGTTTTGTTCAATGGCTTAGTTTGATGTGTCAAAATTCTTAGGTATATTCTTATGGGATTTAGTCCTTAACTTTCCACAACCATTAATCACCCATGGGATCCATGGACTCTTTGGTTTGAGGGCATGCAAGGACATTAAAGACATAAACCTACTATGGGAAGGACCCACTTGCATACTCCTTGGTTGGGCTAGTTAAGTTACTTATCCTTAGGCATTTTCGCATTCAAATCATTCATGCTCCACATTAATTGTGTCCAATTTTGTAGTCCTTTTTAAGTTTTTTCAAACATTATCCTAATAAAAACTCCTTTTTGTGAAGTATCTAGCCCTCTTCAAGCATCTCTTCATGTTGATGGCCTTCCTAGATCTCTATGGACTTCAACTTTATGTAAAAACTCTTTATTTTCATGCAAATTTTCAAGGGAAGAAGTTTTTCTTTGGTCGTGTTAGTGGGATGCCATAGACCCAACCCCTTGCATTGATGTGACCCTGTATATAAGATCCCATCAATGCAACTATAAAATCCTATACACATAGTGCAACACTTTGAAAATTTTTGCCATTTGCTTCAAAAAGATGGAGTTTTTGCAGTTTTCAAATTCCATGACCTTCCAAAGCCCATAACTTTCACATCGCTTATCTAGTTAACCTCATTCTTCATTCTTGCAACTACCAGAGGTGAGATTTACATCATGGGGGCCACAAACCTTATGTTTTTGATGAAAATATTTTAGAAAATTTTCTAACTTCCATAAGGTTTAACCAATAAAATAATATTAAAATTACTAATTTATGAGAGTTAAACCTTCCCAACGAACTCTAGTAGACATTACAATAAAAATATTAAAATGATTAATCCACCATGATCACAACTTAGCCAAGTGTAACTAACCTAAGAGATAAGGTGACTAAATGTTCTAAGTTACACATTAAATGCTAATCCTTGGTCATGTTGTGATCACAGATGGCACCAAGACCAAAGTACTCATAGAAAGAGGATAGTCCTAGCTAAGGGATAAGTGACCTAGAACTAGATAGGGCCAACAAGATTAACCCTAGGAGTAGGAAACTCAAATGCATACAACAAGAACTCTTCGAGAGGACCCCAAAGTGGAATCTATTCGTAAGATTCTAGAAGCTAAAATGGAGAAATCCCACTAAGATGAGACATCTGGACCAAGATCGAACCTTGAGGTCACTCTAACAAAGGCCTAATTAAGGCAAATCGAGTCTAGGGAGACTCAAATAATAGTTTTTCCTAAACTAAACTTTGGATCTTTCTTGGACTTTGCCCCAAAAGATGTTAAAGCTCAACTCCTAACTTCCCCAATGTGGCCCATTCTCACTTCTAGTGAAGAATGATACATGGGAGAAACATACCGCTTCTAGAATAAGCAAGGAAATTCCATAGTAAAAATCAAGGGAAATTCTATGTCCTACTTGGTGAAGGCCATTTTTGAGGCCCTCGGTTTGCCAAAAACTAGGGCAACTTTGGTAAATATTTCAACACAAGCAGACTTAGAGGTCAAGAAGGAGTGGGTCTAGCAATGCTATGGTGTTGACCATAAGGATTTTGGTGCACTCACAATAGCAAAGCATGTATAGTTTAAGATGACAACCTATCACCTCAATCCGATAATGAGGTTGAGTAAGGTAATAGCCTTCTCTACCTATGCATATGCTGCTCTAAGCAAAAAATTTCTGGTCAACCTCCCTTAGCTTATCTATCTTGAGATGGAAAAATATTTTAAAGAAAAAAAATAGGAGGAAGGCACTCCCCTTCCCATGTCTCATCCAAAAATTATGCAGAAAGGGAGGAATAGATCGCTATTCTAATGATACCATTAGACATGCTCCTTCTGTCTCTTGGGTAGAAATGATGAAAGGCAGAGTGCCTACCAAGGTGATAGAAGAGGAGTAGTCACCACCACTACCCACTCATGAACAAACAATGTCAAAGTCCCATGCTACCATTGAACGCATGTGTAAACTCCATGAGGAACTCTTGCAGCAATAGCAGGCAAGATTGAGTGGTGATGAACCCTTCGTCTACAGGCCAACGTTGAGTCATCTCAACAAGGTGGAAAGATCAATCAGTAAGATGGATGGTTCAATGCCAATTTTTTCTACTCAAAGATTGCAGGTGCTCACAAGATTGAATCCTAGCACTCGAGAGGTAATAGTCTCTTTCTTTCAATTGCAGTAATACCTAAAAATATTTGTTAATGCCACTACCTTCTCGATGCACTTGGAGTAGGGCAAGGGAGAAACTATTATGGTGATGCAACATCAAGGGTAAAGAAAAGTGGTAGAGGTGGTTACTAATAGAGTGGTTGATGCACTCAACGTCCTTATGGCATATGTACCAAATGTTACTACACTTAGAGACATACAGGTGTCCACAAGAATTGGAAGTTGGAGATTCAATGCAATCGAGCATGAGGAGTTGCTGGACCGACTAGTAGGAATAGGGCACCCAATTACAAATATCTTAGATATCCCAAAAAACATTTCAACAAACCAGTTGGAGTTGCTTGAAGCTAAGGGATAATTTCTCATTACTAATGCCCAACTTGAAATAACCCAAGCTAAGATTCAATGCTTGGCTATGAAAGTTGCAAAACTTAAATCCTACCTTGCTAAACCCATGGTACTCATCTAGACCATAGCATAAGATGAAGCTTTCCAAAAGCTTTAGGAAAAACTTAAAGAGGTTGAGTAAGTAAAGGAGTCAGTGGTCTTTGATAAAGCCCTTGTAGATGCCACTACATACAACATTCAAAAGGACTTATTCGAGGTTTGCCAAGAGAACATCAGGCTAACCTAGGAGAACCATTGCTTGTAAAATGTTGAGCTGTAGAAATATTAGATGGCTAAATTCATCTAAGAATAGTAAAATTAACTTGCCAAAGTGAACACTAAATTGAGGATATTAGCTACAAAGAATTGAAATCTCTCAAGGTGCATACCCTTCGCTAGAAGTTTTCCATTGAAGTCATTGCCTAGAAAAACAAGGCTCTCAAATTTGAAAGGGTTAAGAACCATTACAAGAATCAAGTTGGCTTGCAAAAGGAAATCATTGAGAAACACATATAACTAATAGAGGTAAAGGTGAATGAGGCCCTCTAGTAGCTCTAGCAAGAAGGTGATGTTTGATAGTCCATTTATGATCGATTGAATGAATACAACAAAGCTGAAATCCACCTCAAGGAACTACAGATCAAGGAGATGATAGAGTACATGAAACTTTCCAAGCTTTTCTACTTCAACCTAGCAATGTTGACTACCAGAAGGCTAAGATTAGAATTAGAAAAACAAGTGACCAGCCCATACCTTCTATACAAGGTAGAGTTCAATTACCATCAAGAGACCAAGTAGAAGCTTGAAATAGAAAATGCAGAACTCGAGATTCTCAAGGTGAAGTTCACTAATCAAAGATCAATAGTAAAGAACTTAGCCAAAAGAATGAATGACTACCAAGTGTTGCAGAATGCACTTAGGGCATTTGACATTGAACACAAACAATTTGTTGCCTAGTTTGTCAATGTCAAGGAGTTGTTCCCTATAATGCCATGTCCTTAGGATGTTCCCATATCAGCCCACATTGGCAATGTTGTGTGGACTATATATGATCCTAGGAGTAATGAGGAGAAGATGAAAGCATTGTTGAATGTTTTCCGTCTTTTGCCATAAGTTGCAGTTATAGTTAAACAACCTTAACCACAATAGTTGTGTGCATCACAAGTAGGAGAAGGTCCTTCAAAACCTTAGGAACTTCCATCGCCTAGGACCATTTGATTCTTTTCTGATTTTCAAGTTGTTAGAGGAGTTGTGCTGTCAATTTTGTCATGGTATTAAATTTTTTGTCCTAAACACCAAATGTTTGTAAGGATTGTAAATCTATACACTTGGGAACTTAGTGTTTGTTGAGTTAGTTGTGTGTCAATTAGTAAGTTAGTAATCTCATACCTTCCCAAAATTTTATGAAGAACTTGTTTCTTCTTTTGTTTACTCAAGGATGAGTTTTCATTTAGTCATAGGGGTATGATGAAGCATCCTCCTTGGGTTACATTGACATGATCTCATCAATGCAGTCGCATCGATGTGTGGTTTGATGCATTGATGTGACCTTATCAATGCAATGTTTTTTGATGCATTGATGTTGGTAACTAATTGAATTTATGATAATCAATTCATTAGTATCATAGTGAAGCTCTTATAGTAGGAGTGAGAAGTGTGTAGATATTTATTTGAACACTAATGTATCTGAGCACCTTAGTGTGACCGACAATAAAGACAAGCTTCCCTCACAAATCTTACAACATTTGGAATTAGCTTAATGTTTGCTTAATGCATTTTTTATTTGAGAAATTTACTTTAATTCATCAAATTAATTAATTAAAGCACATAAGTACAACCATTTTGAGCATACATTAACATTTGGTGATCCTAGTAGTGCTTAATGCCTAGTAACCCTGCAATGTTGCAATGTGGTTTAGGATGTGTACAATAAATGGGAATGGATGCTTATGTTAGAATTAGTTAAGGTATTAGTTAGTTATTAGATTAGTTAAACATTTATTTACTTTATTTTCTTGCACTTAGGCGATTTAAACAATAAATGTAAAATATAAAAATCATATACCTTAGTTACACTTAACCATACACTTGCACTTCACAAGTGAAACTAAGAAGACAACGATCACGTCCATTAGATTCACTTCCTAGACCCAATATACTAAGAGAGCTAAAGTCTACAGAATTTGACCAAATCACTTAGTGAATGCCAGTGATTCATATGGTTGGGCATGGGGACTACTCGCTGCTCATAATTGATATACTAGTCCATCAAAGTTGATTGAGATGACTTTTTATTTCCTCAATATTTTTAAAGTAAAATAATATATATTTTATAAATTTATTGATTTAACAAGTTCCATGTCTAAGAGTTTCTACCTTTTTACGATTTGAAACCATTGTTCCATCTTCCCACCATTGTTTAATAGAAAGACATCACTATGTTCAATGATTAACTTCAAAGAAATAATGATTAGCTTTAAAAAAAATTACCATGTAACCAGAAATATTTTTGATGGAACTAAAATTGATGCATTGTAAACAATTTTTAATGCTAGTAATTGTTAGATAAGAAAATATAAAATGCTAGTGAAAAATGAAAAATATTGAATAGTAATTGCATAGTTTTGTGAAAAAATTTTAATGGAAATTACAGAGAAAAGAAGTCAAAATAACTAAAGTTTCTTTTCTTCCATTCATATTTCACTAATTTTGATAGGCTACTTCAACAATGGTAAACCCATCTATGCATCATAATATATGGGACCATTTAATCTTATCTTTTTAACATAAGCAAAGGCATCTTCTTAACATGTACGTTATTGTGGAAGATTTTTTGAATGTCACATCACAAAATATAGTAACACAAAGTATAAGCTTAGCAATGATGGTAAGATGGTGATGAAGGTCAATTCATGAGGCTTCTAGTTGAGGGTAGTGGAGATTGTAGAGGATGTGGTAGAGGCAAGGGAGATGTTGGAAAATGAACAAAGAAGAAAAATAGGCAAAGGTATTGACATTGTGATTGTAGTTTAGCTTACCTATTAGTCTTTTATGAGGGTTGTTGGAACCTAAAATAAGTGAAACATGGATACACTATAAGATTTATAGAAGTTTATAGCTAAGTGTTACTTAGTAGAATCGAACCAATGACCTAAGGTTACTAAGCCAAGACCCATACCACTAAGTTAACATATCATTTTACCTATTAGTCTTTTATCACTTAATTGATAGTAGTAGTAACATGTAAAGCTAGATTAAATGGTATGATATAAGCTCTCTATAGTGACAATTAACATCTATGGAAGGCATCTTCTCATGTAGGTGTTGCTTGTTGAGAGCAAAACACTAGTTGTAAATGTGCAAAGTAGCAATACCTACTAGTAAAGTTACCTAGGAGTAGGAGCTACTCTACCAATGTGATAAGAATAATTAAAATTGGAATTTTTTGCTTATGTCCACCATGACCCCTTGGATCTATTAGACCAATTTCAGAATCCCTTTTTTACAACAATGAGATGTTAGCCTAGTGTTAAGACTCTTGATTTGAGAGCTCTAAGTCATAGGTTCAATTATGGTGGGCAATGCTAAGTTAAAAAGTTCTAATTGAACTATAGTACAGTTATTTTGGGGTTCCAACACCTTTACTGCTAAGAATTCCTTTTACAGAATTTTTATTATAACTTAGTGTTTCTTAGTGCAATCAAACCTATGACCTAAGCTTACCAAACCAAAAATTCATACCACTAAACTAAAAAATTAAAGAATGAAATTTGCAATTGACATATGTTCAGGAAATAAGAACCAAGTCAAAAAAAACATTGAGCTCTGCCTCCAAAAAAAAGACAATAATCCTATTGATGAGTGGCGAGGTACCCCTACACTCAACCATATGAAACGAGCGTCGCACGCGCGATCCAGTCGAACTCCACAGATGGACTAGTTGTAGCACCTAGATAGTTAGCCTTAGGTCGTAGTTCGTTGTCTTCCCACCTAGACTAGTTTTGCATATGTCACGTATGGTTTAGTCTAGATGGG
>MNCI01005975.1:109595-126408 GCA_015680685.1 Gnetum montanum
ACAACGCAAGGCTTCGTGCAAGAGGTGTACGAGCTGCCCACCATCGTGGTGGACTACTCCACCGGCGAGGCAGTGAAGGCCTATATCGCTAAAGCCAACGGTACCGCCGCCGGCACGATCCGGTCCGAGGGAACGGCGCTCGGCTTGAAGCCGGCGCCGGTGGTGGCGACGTTCAGTTCGAGGGGACCGAGCCCGCTGTCGGACGCCGACGTGCTGAAGCCGGACATGGTAGCGCCCGGCGTTAGCATCGTGGCGGCGTGGAGCGGAGCCGTGCCGCCCACTGGGGAGACCGGGGACGGCCGGCGGTCGGCCTTCAACGTCGAATCCGGCACGTCCATGGCTTGCCCGCACGTGGCCGGCATCGCGGCTCTGCTGAAGGCCGCGCGTCCGGCGTGGAGCGCCGCGGCGGTGCGTTCGGCGCTCATGACCACGGCGTACGTGACGGCCAACGACGGGCGAGCCATCGTGAACGAGGAGTCCGGGGAACCGGCCACGGCCTACGACGTCGGAGCCGGGCACGTGGATCCGTCCGAGGCGCTCGACCCCGGGCTCGTGTACGACGTCGGCGTGGGCGACTACGTGGGGTACCTGTGCGGGCTCAATTACACGGACAGCCACCTCTGGAGATTCGGCATCAAACCCGCCGACTGCGCCAGGACGGCGAAGACGGAGTTGAATTATCCGTCGTTCACGGTGATTCTCGGCGCCGGAGGTGGCCGTGTCACGCAGCGTAGGACGGTCACGAACGTGGGTTCGGCAACGTCGACGTACCGCGTGAGCGTCCGTTCGGCCGCCGGTGTTGGCATTTCGGTGCAGCCTTCGAAGTTGTCGTTCTCGAAGGTGGGAGAGCGCAAGCACTTCTCCGTTACGTTCGCGGCGCAGACGGCGGCTTCGGTGTCCAACGAGACGGTGTTCGGCGCCCTTGTCTGGTCCGACGGTGCTCACTCGGTGCGGAGCCCCGTGGTTATCTCGTTTGCAAGCTAAGATAACGATGATAAGAAATAATTGCAGTTAAAATGCAATTTCAAGTTAAGCTTGGAAATAACGTAAAGTATTAAATGATATGGTTCTATTATATTCACCTCCATTAGTCAGCTACGAAGATTGTTGATTTTAATCGAAGCAATAAGCCTATGCACATTTCTTCAGCATTCTCACACGCGGATAATATGGTATTAGTAAAATTTTACCAAATGATGCCCCACACACGGATAATATGGTATTAATAAAATTTTATCAAATGATGCTTATTAGGGTTACATTTCTTCATTGTGGTTTAAAATCCCCAGGCAAAGGGTGGTTTCAAAAAAGGGTGAAATGTGATTTCAAAGATGATATATGAAAGACATTTTGAACCCAAAGGACCTGAGAAGAGGGATTAGGCAGAATTTTTTCAAAAACATTTATAATTAAAAAACAATGAGGTGTTAGCCTTGTGGTAAGAAGTTTTTATTTAGAAATGCTAAATTATGGATTCAATTGCTAAGTTGTGTGGGGTCTCACTATTTTTGTCTTGAAACAAAACAATCACTTATAATTGCCTTCTCACTTGTCTTTTTTTTTTTTTTTAACTCAAGTAAGACTTAGATATGACATTCAAGAAAAATACTTGGTCAAGTTCCTTAAGCTTGTATTATCAATATTGGACCACTTTCTTGATGACATTTTCAAGATTAATCAAGAAGGGATCTCACTACTTTTTGATTGAGACAAGACACCCCCTTCTTGATTAAGAGAACACATTCAATTAATCTTCCAAGAGATAAACACAAATTAACAACATGTTTTTTAAATTAACAACATGTTTTTTAAATTAATTAAACTTTATATGACATTCCATAATACTTTTCTAAGTTATTTGAGCTAGAATTATCAACCTTGGACTGCTCTCTTGATGATGCTTTTAAGAATCATAAAAAATATATCAAAAACTTAGAAAAATTTCTATTCTAATATAAGTGAGACCACCATGCAATGTGTCAATTTGTCAAACATTTTCTAGAAATGGGTAATTTTACCTAAAAAATACTTGTCATTCTCAAAGATAAATGTTGCTAATAAGTAGTCTTTCTGTTGACATAGCCAAGGTTGCATTGATGCAAAAATCAAACTTGCTTATAAATACAAGTGTACCTACCGCATGTATAGCATATGTACCATTAATAATAGGAAGACTTTGTTAGTTTAAGTCTATAGAAATTAGAAGATAGTAAGTGCCTGTAGCATGTTGTGAAGTGATTATAAGGAATCTTATTTAAGTGCATTATATCTAGATACACTACATAAACAATAATAAAGATCGAGATTATTTCACTCCATTGTAGTACTTTGACATAGCATAGAGTTTATTTCCTATGTCCTTTTTTATTGATGCAATTGTTGTACCTAAGCACAACAGTGTGTGTAGCAATAAAGATGAGCTTTCTAATAAACCTTGTAGCACTTTGGATAGATTAGCTATTTTATTTATGCATTTGATGTTTTCAGTTATTTATTAAATGTTTTCAATTAGTTATTAAATATTTTCCAATTATTACATTAATGAGACAATTAAGTGAGATAGATTACACGCATAAGTATGATCACTTCAAGCATAACACGTATTCACTTAGTAATCCCAACAGTGTTATTGCTCGGTACACCCATTAACGTAGTGCTTGGTCGCCTAGCAACAGATACGTGGGTTCAGGATGTATACGGAAAGTGAGAATGGATATTTATGTTAGGATTAGTTAAATGATTAGTTAATTAGTTAATTTAGATTACTTAATCAAATCCCTTTTTAATTCAAGCATCCAATTATAAAACATAAAAATGATAAAAATTGAATGCCTCAGTTACACTTAACCATACCAATGAATGTCACAAGTGTAATTCGGAAGACAACGATTGATCTTAAGGCTAGATTTAGTTCCTAAAGGGCTATGCACTGGAAATGAAAAAGTCCACAAAATTTGACTAGATCACATGTGAATGCTTTGTGATTCGTATGGTTGGGTGTATGGGTACCTCACTACTCATCATTGGCATTGTTGTTGGGGGACTTTGTCTATGGAACATGCGCTATTTAGGTTTAGGTGAATATCATTAATATCATTGTACGAACCTAAAGGTCAATATCATTTCCACTATACATGGGATTATAAAAGCACATTGACAATTTCATTTTGTTTTGCAAAATTTCTTCTTCTTCTTGCAAGCTTGAAGATACCAAACCACCAATGATATACACTCATCCAAATGAGTTTGTGCCAAATTTCACCTTCATCCTACATAAGGATGAATAGATGTGATGGCATGATATGGAGGGCAATGTTGTCCTACCCCCTGATCAATCTATGCTTGGGATGCTATTCAAAACCCTTAAGAAGTTGAGCACAACAGATCTTCACAAAGAGTACATTGTGGATGGATATAACACTCAAAACTACTATCCCACTGAAACACAACACAAATGAGATCAACGTCAGGAAAAACTTCATGAAGTTACAAAGGGGAAACATTACACTAACCCCTTGTTCCTACTAGATCAAGAGGACAATGAGGATCCTCCCTTAGAAGATTCTCAACATGAAGATTCTGCACCCTCTACTACTAATGGTGAGGGTGTGAACTTAATCCTGTGATCAACTATTCATAAATTGGATTCAAGAAAGAGTGATAACCAAGGTAGGGACTCAGTTAAACATCACAACAATAAGGGATCTAAGGATGGTGATTGTAATAAGCGTAAGAGTGGTGGCAAATACCACGGTGGCAGTGGTGCTCCACCTTTCTCTTCATCCTCTTCATCCGATTCTGAACATTCTTCTCCATCTGATGGTTCTCATGGAATCCACTGTTGAAACAACTATGATGAATGTGATCGATGAAATAACAATGACCATGAAGGCCACCAAAAAAAAATTGGGTGGCTGAAACCATCATCGATGTCATCAATGCAACAATCATGATGAACCTTTATTGGTGACTTGAAGTATGGTCAACATTGCGAAGGTAGTGAAAATCCCAACTAGACATATAAAGGATAGTTCAATCAAGTGCCTAGACATGAACAATATTCCAAGATTTGAGGGGGGATACAATTCTGATTCATAGACACATCTAGAAGCTTTTCAAGATGCTTGTGCCTTATAGAACATAGAGAATGAGTGGCAAAAACTCAAGCTTTTCCCAAGGACACTCATTAAGGAAGCCGAAAGTTGGTACTGGTCCTTAGAGTTGGAATCTATCCATAGATGAAGTACCATGTTAGAACTGTTCAATGACAAAAACCAGATGTACTCTAAAGTGTCTAATCTGAGAAGGAAAATCCAAGGTTGAAAACAAGGAACACATGAACCCTTGGATGCCACCATGGACTGATACTATTCACTCTTGCACTGATGCCTTGGCCATGATTACTCTTAGAGGGAACAACTTTGCCACATCATAGATGGGCTCAGATCAGAAACAAGAACCCTTGGGATGTATGCCCAAGGAAGGTTGTTTGAAATAAGAGCTCATCAAATTCATAGGCTAATTGAGCAAGTAGCAAAAGAAGAAGGTGAGCTATGAAAAAGAAAAAGTGCTAAAGAGTATAATAGGGACCATTCCATTAGAAAAAGAGAAGTCTAATTTTGTGATGAGGAGGAGTCATCACATGATGAAGTGGTGAACAGAAAGACCTTGCCCATCCAAAAATTTGTTTCTAACATTTCAGCCAAGGTTGAAAAATTATGGAACTCTTTGGATGAGAAATTTCAAACTATGTTGAAGATTGCTAAAGAATCCAACGAGTAAAATAGTGATCGTAATTGTAGGAGGCAAAAGGAAGTTGAACATGCCTACCAAAGAGGTAAGGGAAAAGCTACTATAGTAGAGGAAGTTGTGGAGTCTGACTCTGATGATGAAATTGAATGTGACATAGGCCAATAAAAACATCTAAAGGGATGTTGCCCTATGGTGTCACACTTACAATTTTTTGGATTGTATGCATTGAATCCTCGCCTAGCACATAGGCAAGCTCCAAGACGATTGCCTTACCCTCAAGGTAGCCCATGGCAATTCCACCAATAGCAACAAAATTACTACCCAAGTGGAACTCCTCCACAACCTTATGAATAATACCAATAGTGTTACCAACCACAATTATGGGAAATGCCATTGCCAAGGCAGCAACACCCTTATAGGCAACCAGATCCATACGGGTACTATGTTCAGCAGCCCGTCTCCCCTAGAAGTTCTACAAGTCATGCATCATTCTAGCATCACTATTATCCTCCAAAGTACCACCGAGCACATTCACCATATACTCAAGGGGAAAACCCATACTATTATCCTTATCATCCTCCACATCCCTCTACACCTACACCTACACCTCCACCTTCAACCTAATTACCTTCTGCTTTGTCTATGCAGGGTGAGATTCCTCCATAGCCACAACAACAAAATGCCCCAAGGGCTATACATTGATAACTGGTTTTTCAACCAAGTGATCTGAATAATCAATCAAGGAAATGACCTTTCTTCTAGCTCAGTAGTCCTCTCCAACCCTCACAACCTACTTCAGCTAATCATCCTGCATCTCCATCACCCTCATCCCCTACATCAAACACCTTTGAGTGCCCTTCAAACTAAGTGCTGCCTAGGATTTGCATTGTAATGTTAACCCATGTTTTTTTAGATTAGATCAAGGCTAGCAACCTTTCTATAAAAAGATCTGATCTAGGAAGTCCACTCATCTATCTATAGATTACTAGACAAGAGCCATGCAAAGCTCTTCTTGATTCTGGTTCTCAAGTTAACCTCATCTCCCATGATATATATAAGGCTTGGAACCTACCACCTCTTAAGAAGAGCAACATTTATCTAGAATTAGCAGATCAATCAATTACTATCCCTTTGGAATTAGTAGAAGACATTATGACCATAGTTTGCTGGTGGTTCTATCTTGCTAATTTTCTAGTGATCAAGGTGGACACCTGCAAAAGTGACTTCCCCATCATTATGGGAAGGGCTTGGTTAAGCATGGTCAATGCGTGAATGGATATAAGGAACCTATCTCTTGAAATATCTAAGGAAAATGAGCTAGAAAAGATTGAGATGAAGCATATTCCATGCATCATGTTCAATGATAATGGATGCAATTACATGTAAAGGATTTGGTCAATCTAGAGTACATATATTAAGGCATGCAATCAATGTGCACAAGAGATCAACATTCAAAAGTGTCTATACACAGTAGCCACAAAGTAGGAGGGCACCCAATGGTTGATGGTTGATTTAGATAGTAGCATAATATGCATGAAGCCAACTAAGAGCTTAACATATGCATATATTGAAATCATGAACAAAATTAAATAAGTTCATTCCCAACTCTCTAATGTAGATGATGATACTTATTGGGGAGAGTTGGAAATCCTTGATCACTTCAAGTGGGAGCCCTTAGAGCTAAAGACTTTACTAGCTGGTATGGAGTATGCATTTTTAAAGAATTGTAAATTGGTCATCATTAATGCCAAACTTGCTCCTGAATAAAAAAAAAAGTTATTGAAGTTGGTGAATAAATGGTCAATAGCCTTTACTTGGTCATATCCAAAGCCAATAGGAATTGATTCAAGGATATGTCAGCATCACATCTACATTGACCATGCCATGGAGCCTAAAAGGCAATCATAGAGGCGACTAAACCCCAAATTGAAGCAAATTATTAAGGATGAGATAGAGCAACTCCTCAAGGTAGGGTTCATCTATCCAATTATGAATAGTGAGTGGGTTAGCCCACTCGTAATTGTACTGAAGAAGGGTGGTAAATGGTAGGTTTGCATTGACTTTAGGCTATCAAATATGGCAACATTTAAAGATCATTTTCCTTTGCAATTTGTAGATCAAGTGTTGGATACCATATCTGGGCATTGTTATTATAGTTTCTTGGACAATTATAGTGGCTATAACCAAATCCAAATTGCATCCAAAGATTAAGCCAAGACAATATTTGCGAGTCCCTAGGAAATTTTTCATATTGTAAAATTCCATTTGGCCTATGTAATGCCCCTACAAAATTTCAATGCTTGGTCCTTAGTATATTTCAATGGCAAATTGGTAGTGGTGTTGAAGTCTTCATGGATGACTTCTCCACCTATGGAGCTACCTTTGAGTAAGCCTTGGACTGACTTGAGCAATATTTGAAGAGATGTGTAGAGACAAACCTATGAATCAATTGGAAAAAGGGCCATCTCATGGTCCAAGAGGGCATTATCCTAGGGGACTCAATTTTGCAAAAAAGGATTAAGGTAGAACCAAAAAAAATAAGGGTTATCCAAGGAATAAAATGCCAACTAGAGACCATTAAAGATGTTTGGTCATTCCTTGGACACACTAGCTACTATTGGTGATTTATTAAAAATTTCTCTAAGATTTCAAAGCCATTAGTAGAACTTACAAAGAAATATGCACCTTTCATTTGGACTAAAGAATGTGAACATGCATTCCAATAATTAAAGAAGAAACTTGTAGAAACACCAATCGTATGAACACCAGATTGATCCAAACCATTTCATATCATGATAGATACATCTAATTATGCTTTGGAAGTAGTGCTCACACAGATGGATGATAAGAAACGTCCATATTATATCCACAACATGAGTAGAAGCATTGTGGGGGCATAGTTGAATTACACCACCACAAAGAAAGAATTAATGGTAGTGGTGTACATGGTAGAAAAGTTTAGGCACTATGCGCTGGGTTACAATGTATTTGCACATATGGACCATAATGCAATTCACTTCCTTAGGAATAAGTTGATGGTGAGCCCTCTTATCATATGGTAGCTTGTGATCTTGTAGGAATTCGATCTCACTATGGTAGATCGAAAAGGGACCAAGATGTGGTTGCTAATCACCTTTCTCACTTAAGAAGGGACAACAAAGAGGAGGAAAGCCTACCCTCTGATCAGTTTCCAGAAGAACTCCTCTTTACTGGAGTAATAAATGAACAAATGTCTGAAAAAGCAATACAGTATAATGGCATCCTCACATATCTTCTCACTCAAGAGATACCACAAAACTTTAGGAAGAAGCAAAAATTTCTTCATTAGGCCAAAAACTTCATGAAAATCAACAGACACCTTTACGAGGTGTGTGTCGATGGCCTAATTCATTGGTGTGTCCCTAATGAAGATAAACTCTGTGTTCTCCAGGATGCTCATGAATGGCCTTGCAGAGGCCACTATGTAGGGAGAGGCACAACCATAAAAATCTTGATGGTAGAATACTATTGGCCTACAATCTTTAGGAATGCCCACCAGTTTGTCAAGTCTTGTGAACATTGTCAACGTGACGTGGGGATGACTGGTCACATGGAAGGTCCTCAATAGTGGATTCAACCATTGGAACCTTTCAACATATAGGGCATTGACTTCATGGATCCCATCACACCCATGTCCAATGAAAAAGAGTATATTATAGTAGTAGTTGAATACTACACAAAATGGGAAAAAGTAGTAGCCATTATTAATTATACATCATCCATTGCTATCAAATTCATACAACAAAATATCATGCATAGGTTTGGGGTGCCACATTCACTAATTTCTGATAATGGAACTCATTTCACAGGTGCCACATTTAGAAAATTAATGCAACACTTGAGGGTAGAACATAAATTAATAACACCTTACCACCCCCAAGCCAATGATCAAGCAGAGGTAACCAACTGGGAGATTACAAAAATACTAATGTTGACCATTAACAAATATAGGAAGGATTGGAGTACAAAACTTAATGATACTCTCTAGGCTTATCATTCAACTTGGAAAGTTCCTATTGGCTATTCTCCCTATGAGTTAGTGTATGAGAAACTTCCAATGCTCCCAATTCAATTTGAGCTCCATACACTCTCAATGGCCTATGATCTAGACCTTGACCTAAGTCTAGCATAGAAGAAAAGATTGATTAATCTAAATGTGCTAGATGAAAGTTTCTTAGTGGTCTGATCCTTGAATGAGGTGAACAAGGCATTCAGCAAGCAATGTCATGACCTTAGAATCAAGAAAGCAAAACTTAAACTAGGAGATAAGGTTCTTTACTGAAACCCCACACATGTACCCCAAAAGACAAAATTCCAAACATTGTGGGAGGGACCTTATATAATTAATCAAACCTTTTCCTCTGGGGCCATGTTGATATACAAACCTGATAGCCCAAATAAAAAGTAGTTAGTTAACATCCAACAAGTGAAGCTTTTCCTAGAAACAAGACAGGCTAGTGAAAATACTACCTCAATAGATGGACAACCACATTCTATTTTTTGGATCTCCTCCTTCCAACTTAGCCATGGGGAAGATGGCCATCTGTGCTGATTATTATCATGGCCTCTCAATTTTTCTACCTTTTTTCTTTTCACATTTTTGATTTTACAAATTTTTTATTTTTGAATTTTTCTAATTTTACATCATCTTTAGTACGTTTAAAATTTCTTGATTATTTTACACTTTTGTATATATTTTACTTTATNAATGTGTGATTGCCAATGTCTGGTTTCTATTTTTGAATTTTGATGTTTGATGACTTTGACATGGTTTATTTTTCATGGAATAGGGAGTGAGTCCATGTCATCCGCCCATCCAATGAACTTTATGATTTTCCTTGTTTTGGGAATTTGAGGTCCCTTTTCATTAAATTTTTTTTAACTAATCGGTGACCTTGGTAGTTCCAGAATTAGGAAGGATTCAAAGGCTTGTAAAGGGTATGAATTCAAGGGAACTTAATACTCTTTGTCCTATTCTTCTTACTTGAGTGCTTGAGTGTTTTTCATGGATTTCTTATAGTTCCACACCAACCATTGAAGGAAGTCAAAATAACATCATTGCATGGTGTGGTTCCCATTTCAAAAATAAATAAATAATGGTAATTCAAATCAAACCCCTTGAACAAATAAAAGGGCTACAAGCATTAGTTATGGGACTTGAATGACATGTACCTATGCCTTATGGTCCCCTCTAACTAAGGCCCTCTCTCTCACTTTCTACTTCTCCTTTTTTCTCTTTGTGGAATGGTGGTTGTTTTGTGTAAGCACTCTTGTGTCTCATGTGGATGGATCAGTCTTAGAGTGGTGATGCGAAGTCACTGAAAGTAGATGATTTTGGTCTTAACTGAGGATAGAACTTCTCAGGTCATTTTAACCACAAATTCCACAAGGGACTTCTTATGACCTTAATTTGAAACTCCATTCCACCTTTTGTATTATCCATCTATGCTACCATAACTCACCTCACTACTAGGTTCTATGTTATGCTCCATGTTTTGGTTTGACATATTGGGATTCTTGAATGGATTCTTTTGGGTTGGTGCTTAACTTGTCATGATCATTAAATTGACTATGGGGCCCATGGACTCCTTAGTTGAGGTTATTCAAGGGTAAAAAGGGCATGAGCCTGCTATGGGGAGGACCCACTTGCATAGCTTTTGGCTTGATTAGCTAAGTTTCCTTACCTTTGACATTGCTACAATCCTATCTCTCGCATTTTCCTTTGCGTAAACTGCTTAGTACTTCTTAATCTTTTATTTCATTCATTCACTTAATCAATATATCTCCATTTTCTCAAATTTATGAACTTCAATGCCATCTTCTCATGAATTCATACTATTCTTGGTCTTCTAAGCTTTCATTTGATCCTAATTTTATCAAAAAATTTCTTATATTTTGAAAGTTTGATCAAAGTCAATGAAAGTCAGCAGTGGTCAATAGCTACATCAACGAGGACTCATCAATGTAGCTAACTACATCAATGAGGCCTTGTCGATGCAATGCAAAAATACTATATATACTACCACATAGTTAAACATTTTTGCAATTTTTCAGAGCCAAAAATTGTCTAGAGCTCATAACTTCCCAACTGTTTGTCCAAATCACTCCATTTTTTGATCTTGCACTTATTAGAGATAATAACTTTATCATGGGGGCCACAAACCTTAAGGTTTTCAATGAAAAATCAATGAAAATTTTTGGAAATTTTCCTAACTTCCCTAAAGGGTGAATAACCTTAACCATATATAAGCATCAACTTTCTCTACGTTAACCCTTCCAACAACCTTTGGGATGAATTATTCATAATAACACAAAAAATAAATAATAAGTGGATTAATTAAATTATCCATAATCACAACTTAGCCAAGTGTAACTATCGTCAAGAGTTAAGGTATCCCAATTTTTTTAAGGTTATACAATGATTGCTAATCCATGGTCTTATTGTGATTATAGATGATACCTAAACAAAAATGTCTATAGGAAGGAGAACCTTCACAACCATAGGAGATATGACCCAGAGTTGGAAGGGGCTAGCAAGAACAAGACCAAGAATAGCCAGAGGTGACCCATGCAATGGGACCTCTTCAACAGGAGCCTGAAGTGGAATCTATTTGATAGATTCCAAACGAAGAAGTGCTTATAGAACAATCCCAATGAGGAGAAGCAACTAGACCTATGCCAAGGCTTGAGGTCACTCTAACTCAAGCCTACTTAGACATCATCAAGTCTTGAGAAATCCAATGATCAATTCTTCAAGAGATAAACTTTGGGCCATTTTTGGAGAAAGCTCCAGCAGATGTCAAGACACAATTGTAAGCCTCTTCCATGTGGCTAGTCATCACATCTAGTGGGGAATGGTACATGGGAGAGACCTATCTCTTCTAGAGTAGTTAAAGGCCAGGGTTTTTTGTAAAAATCAAGGACATTTGAGTATCCTACTCAATGGAATCTATTGCATAGGCACTAAGGTTACCAAACATTGGAACATAGCTGGCAAAGATATCAACAAAAGGTAATCCTGAGGTAAAAAGGAAATGGACCTAGCAATGCTATGGGGTGGACTGTAAGGAGTATGGTGCACTCACAATGATGGAGTGGATTTATTTCAAGATTGCAACCTATCACCTCAATCCAACAATGAGGCCAAGCAAGGTGACTGCTTTCTCCACCCAAGCATGCATTGCTCTAAGTGAAAAATTTCCTATTAACCTTTCATAGTTGATCTATTTGGAGAATGAATGTGGAAGGAAGACCCTACCCTTTCTATGTCTCATTAGGAAACTTTGCAAAAGGGCAAGAATTGTTCACTATTCTAACAATACCCTTAGGCATGCTCCCTTGGCCTCATGGTCAGAAATAATGAAAGATAATATGCCAATGACCATTTAAAAAGAGGAGTTGCCACCACCACCATCCACTCAAGAGACAACATCAAAGGCCCGCTCAATCCTTAAGCATCTACGACAAATCTGATAGCAACTCTTGAGTGAACAAGAGAAAAAAGTAGGAATGAGTGGGATGGATCCATCTGTGTATTGGCTAGCAATGAGTCACCTTAATGAGGTGGCTCAGATAGTTAGGGAGATGGAGAGAGGTGATCCCATTTTCTCTGTCCAAAGAACAAAGATACCTTTGAGGTTAGATCCTAATGCTTGAGAGGTGATGGTGTCATTAGAAACACATCATCTATTTCTAGAAATCTCTGGGAATGTTACCACTTTCTGAATGTAGTTAGAGGAAGGTGAAGAGGTAATTGTCTTGGTGATGTAGCACCAAGGGCAGGAGATAGTGGTAGAAGTTATTGTTGATCATGTTGTAGAAGCATTGAATGCACCCACAATGTCTGTACCAGATGTATCTGCACTTCAAGACGTGCAAATGTCCAGAGGCATGGTTAGCAGAAAATTGAACATAGCCTAGCATGAATAGTTGCTGGAATGATTGGTAGAAATTAGGCAACCAACTCCAGATATCTTTGATCTCCCAGAGAACATCACTGCAACCCAGTCGAAATTGGTAAATGCAAGGGGTAGGTGCATCATTTTAGAGGGGTAACTAGAAATGGCCCAAAAGCAAAATCAATGCTTGGTCATGAAGGTTGTTGAACTTTGTGCCTGACTTGCATAATAAGTAATCCTTAACTTGGAAATGATAAGAGATGAAGCTATCAATTAGCTTCAAGAACAATTTCAAAAGGCTAAGAAGGAAGCAATAATGGTCATCTTCAAATATTCCATAGCAAAAGCTAAAATGTATTCCATCAAAAAGGACTTGGATTAGATGTGTCAAGAGAATGAAGCATTGACCATTCAAAATCATCGCCTACAAAATGTTGATGCTTAGAGAGATCAAATGTAAGAATTCATTCATCAACAGCAAGAGCATCTTGCTAGAGTTAACATTGAATTGAGGAAATTGATCATGGAGAACTACAATCTATCAATGGAGGAGGTACACACCTTACGTCAAAAGTTTGCCATCGAGATCATCGCCTGGAAAAATGAAGCCCTCAAATTTGAGAAAGTAAAAAATCACTATAGGGACCAAGTTGGCCTGCAAAAAGAAGTTAATGAAAAATAAATTTAGATGGCAAAGGAAAAAATGAATGAAGCCCTCCAACAACTCTAGTAAGAAAGAGAGATGTGGTAGCCCATCCTTGATGGGATTGATGCCTACAACAAAGTAAAGATCTTCTTGATGGAGTTGCAAATTGAGGAAATGATAGATTTCATGGAGTTCGCTAATCTTCATTATGCAAACCTGGTAATGCTGATAGCCGAACAACCACTATCAGAATTGGAGAAATAAGTGGCTAGCTCGTATATGCTATACGAGGCTGAGTTCAAGCACCACAAAGACACCAAGAAGAAGCTTGAGACTACTAATGCTAAACTCAAAGTTCTCAAAGGATGATTTAGAGATCAACAATCCATTACTGAGAACCTAGCTAGATGGCTGAATGACTACCAGGAGTTGAAGGGCAAAGTTAGGACATTCAAAATTGAACATAAATAGTTCATTGCTTAGTTTGTCAATGCCAAGGAGTTGTTTTTACTGATCTCGTGTCCTTGGGATGTGCCCTTTCCAAGCCACATTGGGGAAGCTACATGGATGATGCATGATCTTGGGAGTAAGGAGGAAAAAAATGAAAGTGCTACTAGATGCTTTTCACCTCTTGCCTGAAGTTGCAATAGTAGCAGCAAGACAACCATAACCACCTCAACCACTGCTAGTGTGTGAAGCTAGTGAAGGTTCCTCAGAGCCTCAAGAACCAACATCACTTGGGACCGTTTGATCTTCTCCAATAAGCTTCACATCATTAAGGAATGTGTTGTTCAATTTTTTGAAGAGTTGAATCATGGTGTTCAATTTTGTGTCTTGAACACCTTCATTTTTGTAATGTGTTGATCTATACACTTGTGCATTCCATTTTTTTTGTCAAGTTAGTCAGTTTTTTTTGTTGAAGAAAATTCAGTCAATAATCCAATACCTTCCCAATTTTGTAAAAGAACTTGAGGACGAGTTTTCATTTAGTCATGGGGGTATGATGAGTCGCTGCTGGTTGGCTACGTTAACAAGGCCTTATCAATGTAGTCAACTATGTCGATGAGGCCCCTCTGATGCATCTTATCCTGGATTAATGAGGCCCCGTCAATGCAATGTCTATCCATTACCTATAAATACGTGCCTACCAACTATATTTATGGAAATCTAGATTTTAGTAGTAGTGAAGCTCTTGCATCTTTTTCATTTGAAAGTTAAAATGTTTTCTCTTGAGTGCCTATAGTAGGAGTCATTGAATTTATGGATCTTTATTTGAGCATTGTTGTACTTGAGCATGATAGTGTGTGGGGCAATAAAGATGAGCTTTCTAATAAACCTTGTAGCACTTTGGATAGATTAGCTATTTTATTTATGCATTTAATGTTTTTAGTTATTTATTAAATGTTTTCAATTAGTTATTAAATATTTCCTAGTTATTACATTAATGAGACAATTAAGCAAGATAGATTACACACATAAGTATGATTGCTTCAAGCGTAACACATATTCCCTTGGTAATCCTAGCAGTGTTATTGCTTGGTACATCTAGTAGCATAGCGCTTGGTTACCTAGCAATGGATACATGGGTTCAGGACATGTACAGAAAGTGGGAATGAATACTTATGTTAGGATTAGTTAAATGATTAGTTAATTAGTTAATTTAGATTAGTTAATCAAATCCATTTTTTATCTACAATTCAAGCATCCAACTATAAAACATAAAAATGATAAAAATCGAATGCCTTAGTTACACTTAACCATACCAACAAATGTCACAAGTGTAATTAGAAAGACCAATGATTAACTTTAAGGCTAGATTTAGTTCCTAAAGAGCTAGCGCACTGGAAATGACAAATTCTATGAAATTCAACTAGATCACACATGAACGCTTTGTGATTCATATGGTTGAGTGTAGGGGTACCTCATCGCTCATTAGAGACAAAACAATCATGAGTTCTTTGATGCAACTTTAGGTAGGTATTAGTCATTGTTACATAGATACCAAGGCCATGAATTTTCTCAATGAAAATAATTAAGGCACATCATAAATGAGCTTAGAAATTAAACCTATGAAATCCTTAGAATTTATTCCCAAGAAAGACTATTAGATTTCTAATTTATTGTTTTTTTATGTTTGGCTTGTAAGCATAAGGGTATGATTGAATATATTATATTAATTGTAACATCCCCATTCCCAAATGATGTTGATGCATAATGAAGATGGTGCCTCTTCATAACAAGTGTTATCATTATCATAACAAGATCCAAAAAGGCAACTGTAATTAGGATTCGAAACGGCACATTATAATAATGGACGTGTCTCTTGAGGTGATCTTGGGGGGTTTGACCTAAGGCATTTATACCCATGCTTAGAGGTCATTCCAGTATGGAGTGGTGGAGTTGCTATAGGTAAGTCATGAGAGCTAGGTGAAGTGGGACAAGAAGAGGACTAGCCATCCCTTCTAGCTGATGATAGGCCTAACTATGATGGTAGTGCTAGATTGCCTCTATGGGATAGATGCCAAAGGAAGAAAATCCCAAGGAATACTCCTAGAGCATGATCTAGATACTCTGTTCCATAGCAATAAAGCATTCTTTTTTTTTCTTTCTACATTTTCCATATTATTTCTTTTATGGTTAAAGTCAAATGTTACATATATTTGACATTTAGTATATTATCTTCTTACACATAATGTCCAATATAACGTATATTTCACATTTTCCATGACATCCGAGGACAAGATGTCACATTACTAATATATTATATATTGCTAGTAGTTTATACTAGCATAGTCTAATTATCTCTCTTTAGGTTTGAACCTTTGATCCCTTATTTACTTGCATGGGTATTTTATGATTAAAACTCCATGATGTATATGCCTATAATCTAGTATATAATATACCTTGTAACAACCCTTTATGTAATTATAAGGCTAGACTGTTTTATCTCTTGGTAAGGATACATGTTTTATTATGTCTCATGTATCTTAAGATTTAGATGTTGGACTTTTCTCTTATTACAATTGTTAATATGGAAGTAGTGAATCCCAAACAATCTAATCTAAATAGGATCCCAAGCAATGAATCTTCTTTTATATGCAAATGATGCTGCCTTGATTTCCATTACTAAAGAAGGTATGCAAAATATATTGCAAAATTAAGAAAAGTATTATTGTTCATCTAGTCTTCAAGTGAATGTGGATAAAACCAAATTGATGATTTGGGATTTAGGAAATATCTATTATAAGTTTCATTTTGGAGTACCAATGTGCTAATAATAGATCCTTTTAAATATTTGGGTCCTATTTATATAAATAATTACATGTGAGAAAGATGCATCAAAGAAATAATAGTATGAGATATCTTCAAAAACAAGTGCAAGGATTTATGACTATGAACTTGGAAGTTCAGAAAAGAAATTTTTCAGACTATCATCTATCCTAGTGTATTGTATGAATGTGTTGTTTGAGGATCTAGA
>MNCI01005975.1:152514-215168 GCA_015680685.1 Gnetum montanum
TTAGATCCGCATCAACATTTACAAGCCTTCTACGATGCCTGCACATGGAACAACATTGATAATGGTTGGCAAAAACTCAAGCTCTTCCCTATGACACTTGTTGACCAAGCAAAAGTATGGTATAGATCATTAAAACCAAATTCAATATGACGTTGGTCAACAATGGTAGAACTTTTTAACAAATGATATCAAACCTACGCTAGAGTGTTAGCCTTGAGGAAACAAATCCAAGAGTGGAAACAAGAACAACATGAATCCTTGGACATGGCCTTAGAAAGATATTACGCACTATTAAACAACTATCCAAGCCATGGGTTTTCTAAGGAAAGGCTAATGTACCATATTATTGATGGGCTTTGTGATGCAATAAGAGAAACCCTAGGGATGTATGCCCAAGGTCAACTATATGAACTATGAACCCATCATTTTTCCATCCTTCTACATTGCCACCAACTATTCCTAAGGTGCCTGCACCACAGCAACAACCCATGAACATTACTTGTGCTACTACTTCCAATAGTAGTGGGAGACCTCAACAACATCAAAGGTGTCCCTTCTTTAGAAATGATCCTAAGAAGGGAAAACAGAATTCTGAGGCCACTACATCCTCCAACTCAGCACAATTCCCACACTGTGGTGCACCCTTATCTTCAATCATCATGCCTCATCAGGGCCACCAACTCACACTCCAACAACAATATGACCCAATGAACACAGCCATGGAAGGCATCATCCCAATCCTTGCACACCATCTAACAGTCCCAAATATCATAGTCGGTTAACTTATTATCTAGAACTACATCGTATAAATTGCCCCACTATGCTTATTATAATCAAGTGTGTGAAACCCAATGGGGTAAATATGGCCAAGTTCCAATATTTCCAACATGCAAGGATCCCCATCATCATTTATTAATCCTTATCGTCCTCAACCATTTAGCTTTGAGGGATATCCCCCATTCTAATAGTAAGCAGGATTAATAAATACTTGTCATTTTCTTTAATTTTACAACTTTTTGTTTTCCAGGTTTTCATTTTTCAATTTCTTGTTTTATCTTTTTGTCTCTTTACATTTTTACAAGTAATCTCATCTACAAATAAAACACTCATGTGGCTCATTGGTTGAGGTGTGTTCTATGTTATTGAGTCTTGAGTGATCAATTATTGGGACAGTGAGCCCATTACACCCACTCATCCACTCTACAAATAAGAGGTTCCGTTCGAGGGTACAGTGAGATTCTTGAAAAACTTAAAACTTAAAATTGCTTTTGTGTTCTTTGTACCTAGAATGAAGAAGGATGGACCAAGAGGAAATGATTAGGGTGTGACATCAAGGGGACTTGCAGATTCTCCTTGGTGACATCTATGGGAGTTATCATGCAACGTGGTTGTACTAAGATCCTTGTAGATCTAACAAAAATGGGAGTAAGATTAATAAAAAAGGGCACTCAAAAATCCAATGTTGTTCTAGGGGGGTCCCACTGGAAAGACATGCATCCATGCCTTAAGTTTGGCAACTTCTTTGGATTCAACAATCGAAAAAAAAGAGAGAAAAAGAAAAGAAAAAAAATAAAAAGAAAAGTGCCACAAAACAAAAATCACTCCTCCCTTGAATGAAACACCAAGTGATCGTACGCTTTGTTGTTATGGTACTCTCATAGTTGCTCATCATGGGATGAAATGATGCGATGTCATTGATTAGAGGAATGGACTTGGTCCTGATCTTGGAACGATGGGTTAATGACACATTAATCATGCTTTACACGTAGGATTCAGTGTGCCCTGGGTCAGTTACCTCATGTCCCAATCTCTACGATCCCTTTCTATAGTTCATCTCATCTCACTATTTGTGTAATTGTAGCTCATGTCATGTGTAACATAGAATTGTTAACTCATTTTGGTGATATTTACATGTGTGTGTTTTATGAAATCACTACGGATTACATTTAACCCTTCTAGTGCCCACGAACACTTTAAGGGTGGTTACACAAGGGCATTATAGGTTGAAACCTACTGTGGGGAGGACCCACTTGTGTAATCTTCACTTATGACCCATCTTCCACACACCATTTATTATCCTTAGCATATTACTAATGATTTTCCTTCCCTTATTACTATCCCTCCGATTCAATATTCCTATGAACCATCACATAGCCTTTTTCTCTACCATCCATGGTCCTTATTGATAAATTCCACACCATCATAATTTTTGTGCCTTTAGAACTAGTCGAATTACCCTGGGATCCTTTAACAATCGTCCATATGACCTTAGTTTACATGTTTAATTTCAAAAAGAAAATATTATTAAAAAATCGGTACATTCTCTAAGTGCCCTAACTTTGAGGAAAATATATATACGTGACCCTCCTATGCTAATCATGCTAATCAATATCATTTGCAACTATTCACGTAGGGGAAGTTTTTCAAATTCCTCTCTACGACTCACGATTGTGCATCCCTTGCTTTCATATACATAACTCGCTCGCTGGTATTCTGATTCTCATTCTGTTTGAACCTACTTGAACTTGGAGTGTTCAATTTAGTCATGGGGGAGGGGCACATGCTGAATAGGACATATTTTTTTTGAAATTCATCATCACTCAAAGGACATCTTTAAGGGCAATTAGATGTAAAATTACGAATAAAATGTGTCAAAAAAAATTTCATCCCCTTAGCTATACCAAAAAATTAAATTTGGAAACCACCTAAGCAAAGAGGACTCAACATTATAATCTTTCGGGGACATGTTCTTCCAATAATTAACATCACACGAAAATAAAGTAAATCTATTAAGGCATGTAGTAAGGTATAACCTAACTTTGGTAACAACCTTACTAATGTTTGGCCCCGTGTGATTGTAGATGGTCCCAAAACGTGAACAAAAGGAAGGTCCTGCTCAAGGTGGAAGCAAACGACCTAGGAGAGGTAAAAGACAAGTCCCTATAAGATAACATGCAGACTAGGAGGAATAATCATTTAGTATTCATCAAGAGGACCCTCCTGCTATACAATCAAGGCAGGTGAAAGGAGGAGCTGTAGCAGCATCTGAACAGGGACAATATCTCATGCTGACCTAGGATTGTGTTCAGAACATCCATGAAAGGTCCATATTCATTATAGTGACCATGGAATTAAACTTTGGACCTTTCAAAGAATTTTCTCAGGAGGCCGTTAGGGATCACCTCAAAGGATCCCCATTATGGCCTACCCTCTCTGAAAGCGGTGCTTGGTACTTAGGGGAAACGTACCAATTTTGGCATAATAAAGAAGAAGGCATCATGGTTAAAAATTATGCTGTGATTGTGAATTCTCTATTCAAGCCATTTCAGAAGTATTAAACCTTCTGAATACAGGGCCAAAGGTTGCTTAGAACCAACTGGACACTTTTAGAATTGAGCAACTTAATAAAATATTGACAAAGAATAAAAGGGTGGTAGAAGAAAAAGAGAAGGCTGACTAGGGTGCCTCTATGGCACAAGTGCAAACTTATGCACATGCCAAGGCACTCAAGGCCTTACAAGAGGAGAAACTCTAGGCCATACTTCGACACCATCAAATTCCAAGACTTGAAGCGCAAGAAAAGGAAAAGACACCCATGGAGGAGCCACCGCCACCAAGAACTACATGAGTTCCATCCAATTTGTTAATCATAGGATTTTCTTTGTGTTGTGTCTCAATTTTGTTCTGACTCCACATTGTGGCATGAATCCATTCTATTCAGTCAATAATCCCATACCTATCCATTGTGTAATCAATAGCTCTTGTTCTTACTTTAACTCGAGGATGAGTTTTCATTCAGTCATGGGGATATGATGAGTCATGAATTTGCTGGCTGTGATATCATAGCCCTGTTGTTGCAATGGCCATGATATCACATCTTGCCTCAATTTCTATAAATAAGAGGCAACTTTCCCAGTTTTAGACACTTAGATTTAGACCCTTAGCTAGACTCTTGCAGTTTTATCATCCCAAAGTTAGAATATTTCCCGGTGTATGCCCACAGTGTGGTGATTGTAATTGTACGACATCCTTTATTTGAGTGTGACATACTTGGACACGCACATGACCGATAATAAAGATCGAGATTACTTCATCATTGTAGCATTCACTTAGTTTAATTAATTATTTAATTGTTATTTACTACTTTCCTAGTTAATCTCTTCTCACCCTTAAACTCATGTTAAAATGCAGAATGAGTACGACTTGATTACGAGCATTTAAGTGTGACTACTTGGTAACCCAGTAGCATACCTAGGATCTGCACTTGGTAATCCTAGTAGTAGTCATGCACAAAGTCCAAGATGTGTACGGATAATCAAGGAATGGATGCTTGTCGCACTTAGGCTAGCTTAGATTCTCTCTCACCCTTCTCTCTTAGCTTAGTTAATATTATCTTCCATTGCCTTCAAGAGTAGCATTAGATTAGAAAACACATCATACACCTCACTTTGGACTAAACCATACGTGACAAAGCTAATACCAGTCCAGGTGAGAAGATAGTGAAATGCGACCTAAGGCTAACTATCTAGATGCCACAACTAGTTCGTCTGCAGAGTTTGACCAGATCGCGCATGTAACGCTCGTATTCGTATGGTTGAGTGTAGGGGTACCTCATCACTCATCAACAACCAAATGAGATCCAACTCACATAAGCATACTAGAGACACAGATAGGCCAAAAAAATTTTGATCATAGAGTTGCATACACAATCTTGTACTCACAAACTTGTGCTATCCTACCATTCTCCTCAACTCTCATCATCTCAGAACATGAAAAAATGTATAATATTTATGGGAAATAAAAGACAAGAAACCTAGGAACCTTTCCTCAATTTTAACTTGAAGATTCTCAATTTTTCTACCCTTCTTCTTTTCTTTTTCAATTTTTTCCACTTTGGAACTACCAACTCAAAATTTTCCTCAATTGTACAGGTCATCTCTAGGTTTGCAAAGACATCTTTCTATAAATCCTAGAATTCAAGAAAGACATCTCTAGCTTTTAAAATATGTCTTTACTACATGGGAGACATCTCTCTTTTGGTAGAGACCTCACCAAAGATGTCTTTGGTCTGTAAGAAATGTCTCACCTAAGATGTCTTAATTCTAGAAGAGACATCTTCACTTCCTACCAAATGTCTCCTACACTCACTAGACATCCCTTGTGTAGACTTAGCTCTTAGTCAAGATGTCTCTTAGACCTTCGAGACATCTTTCTAGCATTCAAAACTTGCAAAAATAGTCTATAGGGAAAGAAAAATGAGATCAAAAGAGGTGTCCCTACACCAATTACTAGGGATTCTATAGTCATAGTTGGATTTACTACCATCACTTGCAGTAGTTGAGACTTTTACCTTTATTCTCATCTCAAGTAAGAGAAAGGTTTGTAGTGTTATATGGATCTCTAATAAGACTCTAGCATCACATATCATTACTTTATCTAGTGAACATTTACTTTGATTCTAGATTTAGTACAAAAATTATATAATATATTAAACATAAATGATTGTCCTTTAACCTAAGAAGAGATCAAAGCCACATCTTATGCAAAAAGTAGTATGTTAACTTATGTTCTAAATAAATTTAGAGCTTTGTAAATAAATTTTAAATTGATTGTTCAAATTCATCAATGAAGATACTAAACAAAGTGGGAAAAGTAGATATCCCTATTTAATATTGAGTTTCTCAATTGAATTATTTGCATCCTAACATAATCTACTATGAACTTAGCAACTGTGAGTACAAAGTTGTGCAAGCTAACCAATTGGCCAATGACCTATGCTCATTTTGAAAGATAATATTATTGAAGATGAACACTATGCTTTCTTACATTTTCTCATATTTTAGCATATCAAATATAAGTAGTACATCATACTTGATAGTCTAATTGATTTGTTCTAAAATTCGTAAAAAACCACTTAAAATCTTTATTGATAACATTTAAAAACCCCTAACATGGACACTTTCACAATCACATATGAATGAACTTAACACGATTTTAATTTTAATTTCATATTTTTTTATTTTTATATGAAAATTAATCTACACTTATTTCTTACTAGTTACAAATAACCATGAATATATAAATAATTTGTAATCTTTACATTTGATGGTATTATTAGTGTATAAAAAATAATACGCAAATAAGAAAGTGATGGATGATCCTTGTTCGTGAGATGTTGGTGAAATCTATGTTGCACACTCTATTATCTTGGTTCCTTAAAATATAATTGATAGATCTTCTTATTTTTCTTTAAATTATATTGATTTGAACCATTGAAGATGCCGAGATTAATTTATGTAGAGTACACAAACATATTAAAAGTGTTGATTTATTGCATTTTTCAAGGTCATTTCACCTCCATGACCCTCCATTGGAAGATGATCTTCTATTGGAAAAAAAAATCTAAGAGAAAACTTTTAACAAATGTAATGAGAGATACTATGATTAATTTCTTCTTTCTATAGATGTTTTACAACTAGTTTAGCTAAATGTTGATGATATATATCTATTATATGATAAGAGAATTTTTTTAATTGATAAAATCCTATAATTGATTTACTAAGAATTATTTTTCATGTTGGGAAAAATCAAAACTAGTGTTAAATAATTTTTAGCATGGAAGTTGTTTAGTCTTAAATGTTTTATTGGCACTTGCCTCAAACATTATAATAATTTACATGAAAAGTCTATCATTTATTGGTTGAACCATTACATATCTATAATTCCCTTGAAAATGTTTATCCATTGGCACTATGATAGTACTTTTTTATTTTCCATGACAAAATTTGATGTTATTGGTAGAGCCGTTACATATCCATAATAATTCCCATGAAAATGTTTTACCCTTTGGCATTATGACAATAATTATTTATTTTTTGTGATAAAGTTTAGCCAACTTTTAATGGGCCTATCAACCAAAATAATAACCTTCATGAAAAAATTCATCTCATGATCCAAAGTTTAAAAATTCTTATTATGACAACAATTATTATTATTTTTTTTTGTGACAAAGTCCAACCAACTAGTAGTTGGTATCTTAGCCAAAATTACAAATCTTGTGTGTAAACCAAGCTTTTAGCCTACTCAAAGTAGTATATGATAATTAATGAATAGCTTTTTAGTATAGTTTTTATGCATCCTTGGTTAATATTCATGTTAGCTTTGATGTCAAAACACATTTTATGCAAAAGTAAAAATCCAACAAGGTGTTGAGCTTTGACTTTTCAATGATACATTTTTACAAGTTCTTTACACTATAGAGGATTAAGCATAATTACTATTAAAAGCCATTTAAATCAATGTTTGAGACTAAATCTATTATTTTAACTAGAAATGCTAAATTGATATACTAGTCCATCAAAGTTAATTTGGATGACTTTTTCTTTTTGATGGGTTGCAGTTGGCTATGTTGATGAGGCCTTGTCAATGCAGCCCTGTCAATGTGGCCTCATCGATGCAACCCTGTCAATGCATCGTTTGCTACATTGACGCAACCTCGTTGACACTAGGTCCATTTTTTGCTATAAATACATGCTCATCAGCTACATTTATGTCATTAGATTCATAGTAGTACTAGAGCTCTTGTAGTTTGTCTATTTAAAAGTTAGAATATTTTTCTCAAGTGCCTGTAGCAAGAGTCATTAAATGTATAAATCTTTATTCAAGAATTGTTGTACCTGAGCATGACAGTGTGTACGACAATAAAGATGAGCTTCTTAATAAACCTTACAACATTCTGGATAGTTTACATATTTATTCATGCATTTAATGTTTTCAATTTATTTATTCAATGTTTTCTAGTAATTAAGCTAATGAGGTGATTAAGTGAGATAATCTAGATAGATTAATTACATAAGTACGACCACTTCAAGCATAACACACATTTGCTTGGTAATCCTAGTAACATTATTGCTTAGTGCACCCAGTAGTGTACCACTTGGTGACCTAGTAGTGGATATGTGGGTTCAAGACATGTACGGAAAGTGGGACCAGATGCTTAAGTTAGGGCTGGTTAGAGATCAGTTAGTTAGTTAAATCAAATTAGTTGTTAACTACTTTATCTCTCTTTTCAAGCACCAAATAATCTAAAACATAAAATGATAAAATTCATATGTCTTAATTACACTTAACCATACCCTTGCACTTCACAAGTATAATTGAGAGGACAATGAATAATCTTAGGGCAAGATTCACTTCCTAGAAGATTAGTTTACTGGAAACTATAAAGTCCATGGAATTTGATCGAATCATGTGTCAACACATTATGATTCATATGATTAGGCATAGGGATACCTTGTCACTCATCATTAGCATCATTTCCAAGGATTTTTTTTGTTGAAACGTATGCTATCTAGGTTTAGTAAACATTATTAATCTCATTGGATAAACCCAAGGTCAACATCACTCTCAAATGACATATAATTACAAAAGAACACTAATTATTTTATTTGTTGCAAAATGTCTTCTTCTCATACGCATGAAGATGTTAAATCAATGATCCCATAGGAGTGCAAGGTCATATATACTCATCCTAATGAGCATGTATTGGACTTCACCTTCATTCTACATCAGTATGAACAATTGTGATGGTGTGATATGGAGGGCAACATTGTCTTGCCCCTCGATTGATATGTGCCTAGGATGTTGTTTCAAACCCTTAAGAAGTTAGGCATCTTGAATATTCAAGAGGAATATGTTGTGAATGGTTATGACACTTGGGACTACTATCTCACTAAAACATAATGCAAGTGAGATTGACACCAAGAAAAGCATCACGAGTCTACAAAGAGAAAATACTTCACTAATCCCTTGTTCTTGCTAATCCAAGATGATAATGTGGGTACTCCCCTTGAGGGTTCCCAACATAAAGATTCTCCACCCTTTGTTATTGGTGATGAGGGTGTGGCCCTAAACCTATGATCTACTATTCATAAACCACATTCAGGAAAAAGTGATGGTCAAGGTAGGAACTCGGGCAAACATCATGATGGTAAGAAATCTAAGGATGGTGGTCATAATGAGTGAATAGGTGATGGTGGACACTATGATGGTGGTGGTAGTCCACCTTCCTCTTCATCCTCTTCATTCAATTTCAAAAATTCCTTTTCATCTATTGGTTCTCATAAAAGCTTCCATAGAAATAATTGTGATGAAGGTGATTAATGAGACAACAATAACAACAAAATCTACCAAGAACATCGGGATAAAAAAAATCATCATCAACATCATTGACATAATAATGGTGATGATGAGCCTTTTTTGGCTACTTGAAGCATGCTTAACATTGCAGAGGCAATAAAGGTTCCAATTAGGCATGTGAAAGATAGTTAGATCAAGCACTTAGACATGAACAATATGTCAAGATTTGAGAGGGGGGGGGATACAAATTTGATCCATAGAACCATCTACAAGATTTCCATAATGCTTGCATCTTACAGAACATTGAAAATGATTAGCAAAAACTTAAGCTATTCCCCAAGACACTCATCAAGGAAGCTAAAAGTTGGTACTAGTCCTTGGAGCCGAAATCCATTCATTGATGGAGTACCATACTTGAGCTATTTAATGACAAATACCAAACATACTCTAAAGTGTCCAACCTAAGAAGAAAAATCCAAGGCTAGAAATGAAGAACACATGAACCCTTGGATACTTCCATTGCTAGATATTATTCTCTCTTACACCAATGCCCTAGCCATGAATATTCTTAAAGTTAACAACTCCGCCAAATCATAGATGGGCCTAAAGTAGAAACTAGAAGAACTCTTAGGGTGTATGCCCAAGGGAGATTGTCTAAACTGAGAGCTCATCAAATACAAAGGTTGACTAAGTAGGTAGCAAAAGAAGGTGAGTTGGAAAAAGGGAAAGTGCTAAAGAGTATAATAGGGACACTTCCATTAGGAAAAGGGAGGTATGATTTTGTAATGAGGAGGATTCACCACTCGATGAAGTGATGAACAAGAAAACCTTGCCCATACAAAAATCCATCTCTGATATTTTGGCAAAGGTTGATAAATTATGGGACTCTTTGGATGAAAAATTTAAAGTTGCTATGAAGATTGCTAAAGAATCCAAAGAACAAAATAGTGATCGTGAATATAGGAGATGAAAAGAAGCCAAATATGCCTACCAAAGAGGTAGAGGTAAGGTTGTTGTAGTAGAGGAAGTTGTGAAAACCAACTCGGATGATGATACTAGTTGTGACATTTGTCAATACGAACATCTAAAGGGATGTTGTCCTATAGTGTCACACTTACAAGAGTCTAGGGTGTACACACTAAATCCCTGACTAACAAGGAGGTAAGCACCTAGATGATTACCCTATCCTCAAGGAAATTCGAGGTAGTTCCACTAGCATCAACAAGTTTATTATCCAAGTGGAGCTCCACCATAATCATATAAGAAATACCAATAGTGGCACCAATCACAATCATGGGAAATGCCACCACCAAGGTAGTAGTACCCCTATATGTAACCAGATCCATATGGGTACTATGTTTAGCAACCTATTTCTCCAAGAAGTTTTATAAGCCATGCCTCATCTCAACATCACTATTACACACCCGAGTACCATCAAACACATTCACCATTTACTTGAAGAGAGAACCCATATCCATACCACCCTCCTTATATGCTTGCAGACATCCCTCCACCTTCAACCCAGTTACCTCTTACTCTATTCATGTAAGGATAAATTCCTCCATAGCTGCAACAATGAAATGCTATGAAGGTTGTACACTCACAACTAACTTTCCTGATGAGTGGGTTAGATAATCAATCCAGGAAACAACCCTTTTCTTGACCTAATAATCCTCCCAAACCCTCACAACATAATGCGACTGGTTGCCCTACATCCCTAACACCCTCATCCTTTATATCAAACACCTTTGAGTGCCCTTAAAAAAAATGCTATCTCGAATCTACATTGTGATGTTAACTCATGTTGTTTCTAATTAAATCACGGTTTACAATCTTCCCATGAAAGCATGAATGAACTTGACCAAGTTTATTATTAACTCTCTAATGATGAAGATGATGATACCTATTGGAGAGAGTTAGAAATCCCTAATAACTTCAAGTAGGAGCCACTAGATTTGAAGAATCTACTAACTAGCATGGAGTTTGCATTCTTAAATAATGGTAAGCTAGTCATAATCAATGTCAAACTTGCTTCTAAAAAGAAGAAAAGATGTTAAAGGTGGTTAAAAAATAGCCAACAACCTTTGCTTGGTCATATCCCAAGTTGACTAGAATCGATCCAAGGATATGCTAGCATAGCATTTACACTAATCTATCCATGAAGCCAAGAAGGCAGCTGCAAAGATGGCTAAACCCCAAATTGAAGTAGATCATCAAGGAGGAAATAGAGTAACTTCTCAAGGTGGGGTTCATCTATCCCATTACTGAGAGTGAGTGGGTTAGCCTACTCATAATTTTGCCAAAGAAAGATGGCAAGTGGTGGATTTTCATTTACTTTAGGTTGTTGAACATGGCAACATTTAAAGATCATTTTTCATTGCCATTTGTGGATCAAGTATTGGACACCATCTCTAGGCATTGTTATTATAGATTCTTGGATGGTTATAGTGGCTATAACCAAATCCAAATTACACTAGATGATCAAGCCAAGACAACATTCATAAGTCTCTAGGGGACTTTTGCAACATTTCAACGTCTAGTCCTTAGCATCTTTCAGTAGTAGATTGGTAGTGGTATGGAAGTCTTCATGGATGACTTCTCCACCTATGGAGGTACATTTGAGTAAGCTTTGGATTTCCTTGAGTAAGTACTAAAAATATGTGTGAAAACAAATCTATGACTCAACTAGCAAAAGAGTCATCTCATGATCCAAGAAGGCATTGTATTGGGGCATTGAATTTCACAAGAAGGGATTGAGGTAGACCTAGAAAAGATAAGGATCATCCAAGGAATAACATGGCAACCATAGATAGCTAAATATGTTCAATCATTCCTTAGACATACTAGCTACTATCGATGATTCATAGAGAATTTCTCTAAGATATCAAAGCTATTGGTCGAGCTTATGAAGAAAGATGCTTCATTCATCTAGACCAAGGAGTGTGAACATGCATTCTAATAGTTGAAGGAAAAACTCATAGAAACTCCAATTCTATGAGAACCAGACTAGTCCAAACCATTTCACATAATGATGGATGCATCTAATTATTCTTTGGTAGTGGTGCTTACGTAGTTGGACAATAAAAAACATCCATATTACATCCATTGTATGAGCCAAAGCATTGTAGGTGCATAGTTGAATTACACTACCACAAGGAAAGAATTAATGGTACTGGTGTATGCTCTTGAAAAATTTAGGCACTAGGTGCTTGGTTATAAAGTATTTGTGCACATAGACCACAATGCCATCTGCTTCCTAATGAATAAGTTGACAGTGAGCCCTCATATCATATGGTGGCTTGTGATCTTGTAAGAATTTGATCTCATGATGGTAGATCAAAAAAGAATTGAGAACATGGTTTTTGACCACTTCTCTTGACTAAGATGGAATAATAAAGAGGAGGAGAGTCCACTCTCTGATCAATTTCTAGATGAACTCCTCTTTACAGGAGCAATAAATGCCCAAGTGCCTACAAAACCAACATGGTACAATGGCATCCTTACCTATCTTCTTATTTAGGAGATGCCACAAGATCTTGCCTTTAGAAAGAAGCAACAATTTCTTCATCAAGCCAAATACTTCATAGAAATCAATGAACACTTCTACAAGGTGTGAGTTGATGGTCTAATTTGTTGGTGTGTTTTGGATGAAGATCAACTATGCATTCTCTAGGATTCTCACAAAGGGCCTTGTAGAGGCCACTATGTAGGGAGACACATGGCCATAAAAATCCTGATGGCAGGATACTATTGGCCTACAATCTTTAGGGATGTCCACTAGTTCTTTCGATCTTGTAAACACTACCAATGAGATGGTGGAATGATCACACGAATGGAGAATCCTTAATAGTGGATTCAATCACTGGGGTCCTTTGTCATATGAGGCATAGACTTCATGTGTCCCATCAGACCCATGTCTAATGGAAAGGCATATATCATTATAGCAGTCGACTAATACACAAAATGGGAAAAAGCAGTAGTTGTTATTGACTATACATCATCCACTACTACTAGATTTGTATAACAAAATTTTGTAAATAGGTTTGAAATGCCACATGCACTAATTTTTGAAAATGGGACTCATTTCAAAGGTGTTACTTTTAGAAAGTTGATGCAAAAATTGAAGGTTAAACATAAATTAACAACATTCTATCACCCCCCAAGCCAACGGTCAAGTAGAGGTAACCAACAGGAAGCTCATAAAGACCCTAACAAGGACCATCAGCAAATATAGGAAATATTGGAGTACAAAACTCAATGATGTCCTTTAGTGTATGAAAAACTTCCAACACTCTTGATTCAATCCAAGCTCCGTACACTCTCAACAGCCTATGACTTGAATCTTAATCTAAGTCTAGCACAAAAAGAAAGATTTATCAATCTTAACATACTAGATGAAAATGAATTAGCAGCCCTATATTTGAATGAGGTGCACAAGGCATTTAACAAGTAACATCATTACCTCAAAATACGAAAAGTGAAATTTCAATTGGGAGACAAGATTCTCTACTAGAACCCCACACACATACCTAGGAAGATAAAATTCCAAACATTGTGGAAGGAACCTTATATAATAGATCATCCTTTTCCTCTAGGGTCATGTTAATCTATAAGGTTGAAAGCCCAAATAAAAAGTAGTTGGTCAACATCCAAGTGAAACCTTTCCTAGAATCAAGACAAGCAAGTGCAACTACCACCTCAATGGATGGACAACCACATTCAATTTTTTGGATCTCCTCCCTCCAACTCAGTCGTGGGGGATACGGTTGTCCGTGCTAACTATCCATATGGCCTCTAAATTTTTCTACTTTTTATTTTCCACATTTTTGAATTTACAAGTTATTTATTTTACAAATTTTTGATTTTTGATTTTTTTTATTTTACATCATTTTTTGTTCTACACCATCGTTAGTACATTTAAATCTTTCTTGGATAATCTACACTTTCTTATATATTTTACTTTGTTTAGTTTCACTGTGAATTTTCATTATTTTTGCTAATAAAAGTGCTTCATTACCACAGGACACAATGTCACTATTATTGGTTACTAATGATGGCTTGTGCTTAATGTGTGATTATTAATTTCTAGTTTTCATTTTTAAATTCTGGTGTCTGATGACTATGACATGGTTTATTTTTCATGAAAAAAGCTATGAGTCCATGTCATCCATGCATCCAACAAACTCTATGGTTTTCCTTGTTTTGGAAGTTTGAGATCCCTTCCATTAAAGAAAATTTTAATCAATTGGTGACCTTGGTAGCTTTTGGAATTGGGAAGGATTCAAAGGTTTGTATAGGGTGTGACTTTAAGGGGACTCAATACTCTTTGTACTCTTCTACTTACTTAAGTGCTTGAGTGTTTTTCATGAACTTCTTACTGTTCCATTTCAACCACTAATAGGAAGTCAAATAAAGTCTTTGCATGGTGTGGTTTTCATCCAAAAAAATTCAAAATTCAAAAACACAAAAAAAAAACATGATGGGAATTCAAACCATATCCCTTAGAAAAATAAACAAGCTACAAGCACTATTTATGGGACTAGAAAGACATGCATACATGCTTGAATGTCCCCTCTAACTAAGGCCCTCTCTTACTTCCTACTTTTCTCTTCCTCTCTTTATGGAATAGTGATTGTTTTGTGGGAGCACTCTCATGTCTCAAGGGGGTGTATCGGTCTTGGAGTGGCAATGAAAAGTCACTAAAAGAGGCTGGTTTTTGTCTAGACTAAAGATGGATCTTCTCAAGTCATTTTAAATACAAACCTCACAAGGGACTTCTTACGACCTCAATTTGGGATTCCATCCCACCTTCTTAGTCATCCATTTATGCTGTCATAACTCACCTCACCACTAGTTTCTATGTTATGCTCAATGTCTTATTTTGATGTGTTGGAATTCTTAGCTTGGTTCTTTGGATTGGCCCTTAACTTTCCATGACCATTAATCAACTCTGGGGCCCATGGACTCTTTAGTTGAGGTTGTGCAAGGGCAAGAAGGACATGTGCCTATTATGGGAAGGATTCACTTGCATATCGTTTTTCTTGGTTAGTTAAGTTCCTTACCTTAGACATTGTTATGATTCTATCTTTCACATATTTCATTATGTTTCCTACTCAATGCTCCTTAAACCTCTCATTAAATTTATTCTCCACATAATTTTCTCAATTTTCTAAATTTCTAAGCTCCAAAATCTCTTCTACTATTTTCATCTTGTTCATCACTTTTTGGGCTTCCATTTGATCCAAATTTCACTCAAAAACTCCTTATATTTTAAAATTTTTAACCAAGTTAATAGATGTCTATGGTGATCAACAACTACGTTGACGAGGCCTCATCAATGCATGTCAAAAACTCTATATATACTACTGCATACTTTGCAATTTTTTAACATTTTCTTCATAACACAATAGTAGTTTTTGCCATTTTTTAGAACCAATAACTTCAAAGCCATTTGTCCAAATCACTTTGTTCTTTAATCATACAACTACCAAAGGTAAGCCCTTAGTTGTGGGGGTCACAAACCTTAAGGCTTCCAATGAAATTTTGTAAAATGTTTTCTAACTCCCCCAAAGGGTTAATGAATACAATGATATGAAACCATCAAATTTTGAGAGTTAACCATTCCAACACCCTCTAAAATTACTTGTTAACTTAAAAAATATAAAAAATAATGATTAAAATTTATTAAATTATCCATAATCACAACTTAGCCAAGTGTAACTATCCTAAGGAGATAAGATATCCTAATTGTTTATTGTTACACAACAATTGCTAACCTATGGTCATGTTGTGATTACATATGACAAAAAGATTGAAATGACTATAGCAGGGAGGACCCCCACAACTGAGGGAGAAATGGCCTAGAACTAGATGGGGCCAACAAGAATAAGCCCAGGGGCTACCAAAGGCAACCCATGCAACGGGACCTCTTCAAGAGAAGCCTGAAGTGGAATTTGTTTGACAAATTCTTGAAGAAGAAGTTCCATCAAAATAATCATAGTAAGGGGAAGCACCAAGATCCATACCAAGGTTTGAAGTCATCACTTATAGTGGAGAATGGTGCATGTGAGAGATGTATCTCTTCTAGAACAATAGAAGGCCAAGCTCCATAATGAAAATCAAGGATATTCAAGTGTCCTACTTGGCTAAAGCTATTGCACAAGCACTAGGGTTGCCTGATACTGGGACATAATTGGCAAAGCTATCAACACAAGGTGATCCTAATGCCAAAAAGGAGTGGACTTAGTGGTGTTATGGGGTCAACCATAAGGAATACAACATGCTCACATTGATGAAACACATATACTTCAAAATCACAGCTTATCACCTCAATCCAACGATGATGTCCAACAAGGTGATTACCTTTTCCACCCAACCATGTGCTATTCTAGGTGGGAGATTTCTAGAAAACCTTTCAATAACTAATCTATTTAGAGATTGAAAAGTGCTTTAAAGAGAATGAACATGGAAGGAAAATCCTACCTTTCCCATGCCTCATCCAAAAACTTTGCAAAAGGGTATAGATCATCTACTATGCAATTGACACAACTAGGCATGCTCGTTTGGCCTTGTGGTCTAAAATAATGAAGGACAAGACACCTGTCGTAACTCAAGAAGAGGAGCAGTAGCCGCCACCTCCACTGCCTACTCAAGAAACAATAATGGAGTTCCATGTAGCCATTGAGCACTTGTGCAAAATCTGAGAGCAACTCTTATGTGAGCAGGAGAAACGTGTAGGAATGAGTGGTGTGGACCCATCTGTATATCAACTAAAAATGAGTCATCTTAATGAGCTAGCTTAGACAATTAGCTAGATGGAAAGAGGTGGGCCAATATTCTCTGTCCAATAGACATTTTCCCATGAGGTTAGATCCCAATGCCCAAGAGTTGACAGTGTCGTTATCTCAACATCATTTATTCCCAAAAACCTCTAGGAATGTTGCCTCCTTTTCACTAAATTTGGAGGAAGGTGAGGATGCAACTGTATTAGTGATGCAGAACCCAAGGTAGGAGATTACTATTGCAGTAGTAACTAATCAAATTGTTGAAGTACTTAATGCACCTGTAGCATCTATACCAAACATATTTGCACTCTAAGATGTGCAAATGTTTGCAGGCATGGTTAATGCAAGATTGAATGTAGCCCAGCATGAAGAGTTGCTAGATCGATTGGTGAGGATCGTGTAACTAATTCTAGAAATCCTTGATTTCTTGAAAAAAATTATTGCAACCTAGTCAAAGTTGTTGGACACAAATGGTAAGTGCATCATCCTAGAGGGGCAACTTTAAACAACCCAAGAAAAAAACTAATGCTTGGCTATGGAAGTTGTTAAACTATGTGCTTGTTTTTTTGAACATGTGCTCCTTAGCTCAACAACAACTAGAGATGAAGCTTTTCAACAGCTTCAAGAATGACTAAAGCTTGCTAAGTAGGAAATGGTAATGACCATCTTCAACTAGTTTATAGTAGAACCAAAAACCTACTTGGTTTAGATGCATTAAAAAAATAAATCATTAACCACTGAAAATCATTGTCTATGCAATGTTGATACACAGAAACAACAGATGTAGGAATTCATTCATCAATAGTAGGAGTAGCTCACCAAGGTAAACACAAAACTAAGGAAATTGATCATAGAAAATCAAAATCTATCTGTTAAGTTTTGTGTTTCTATGGAAATTCAAAGCCTTACTCTAGAAGTCTACCACTGAGATTGTTGCCTAGAAAAATGAAGCTCTTAAGTTTGAAAGAGTTAAAAATTACTATAGAGACCAGGTTGGCTTGCAGAAGGAGGCAAATGATAAACATATTCAAATGGCTAAGGCAAAAGTAAACGAAGCCCTCCAATAACTCAAGTAAGGAAGAGAAGTATGGAAACCCATTATTTATGGGATTGATGCCTATAACAAAGAGAATATTCACCTAAAGGATTTGTAAATTGAAGAAATGATAGAATACATGGAATTGGCTAATCTCCACTATGCAAACTTGGCGATGCTAACTGTTAAGAAAATGTAGTCAAAACTTGAGAAGCAAGTGACCAACTCGTACTTGCTATATGAGGTTGAGTTCAAGCACCATAATGACAGCAAGCAAAAGCTTGAGACAATAACTGTGGAACTTGAATTTCTCAAGGCATAATTCACAGATCAATGATCAACTGCTAAGAACTTGGCCAAGAGAATGAATGATTGTTATGAGCTGAAAGACATAGTTAAGATGTTCGACATTGAGTGCAAACAATTTTTTGCCTAGTTCATCAATGCTAAGGAGCTATTTTTAATGATTCCTTATCCTTGATATGTGTTTGTTTCTATGCACATTGGCAAAGCTGTGTGGATGGTGCTTGATCCCAAGAGTAAGAAGGAGAAAATGAAGGCATTGTTGGATGCCTTTCACCTTCCACCAAAAGTTGTAATAATAGTAGGATAGCCATAGCCATTGCATGTGCTTGAAGTCAATGAAGGTCCCTCAAAACCTCAAGAGCCACCACTGCCTAGGACTATCTGACCTTCTCCACCAACTTCATGCCATCAAAGAAAGTTTCATCCAATTTTAAAGAGTCATGTCATGATGTTCAACTCTGTGTCATAAACACCATAATTTTTGTAATGTATTGATTTGTACACTCAGGCACTTACTTTTGTTAAGTCAATTGGTTTTTGTTTTGTCAAGAGTTAATCAATAATCCCATACCTTTCCAATTTTGTAAAAGAACTCAAGGATAAGTTTTCATTCAAGCATGGGGGTATGATGGATCATGGTTGGTTTTGTTGATTAGGCCTCATCGATGTGGCCCTGTCAATTGGGCCTCGTCGATACAGCCCCATCAATGCATCATTTGTTGCATCTACGCAACCCAGTCAATGTTGGGTCCATTTTTTGCTATAAATACATCCTCACCAGCTACATTTATGGCATCAAATTCATAGTAGTAGCAGAGATCTTGTAGTTTTTCTATTTGAAAGTTAAAATATTTTTCCCAAGTGCCCATACTAGGAGTCATTAAGTGTATAGATCTTTATTTGAGCATTGTTGTACCTAAGCATGACAATGTGTACGAAAATAAAGATGAGCTTCTTAATAGATCTTGCAGCATTCTAGATAGTTTAGATATTTATTTATGAATTCAATGTTTTCAATTATCTATCTAATGTTTTTCAATAATTAAGCTAATGAGGTAATTAAGAAAGATAAGCTAGATAGATTAATTACATAAGTACGACCACTTCGATTGTAACACACATCCGCTTGGTAATCCCAGCAACATTATTGCTTGGTATGCCCAATAACATAGCACTTGGTAATCTAGCAGTGGATACATGGGTTCAAGACATGTATGGAAAGTGGGACTGGATGCGTATGTTAGGGTTTGTTAGAGATTAGTTAGTTAGTTAAATCAAATTAGTCATTAACTACTTTATCTCTCTTTTCAAGCACCAAGGAATTTAAAATATAAAATGATAAAAATCATATCTTTAGATTACACTTAACCATACCCTTGAGCTTCACAAGTGTAATTGAGAAGACAAAAAATGACCTTAGGGAAAGATTCACTTCATAGAAGACTAGTGCACCAAAAACTATAAAGTCCATGGAATTCAACTAGATCACGTGTGAACGCCTTGTGATTCGTATGGTTGGGCATAGGGGTACCTCACCACTCATCACTTTCCTCAATATTTTTAAAGTAAAATAATATATATTTTATAAATTTATTGACTTAACAAGTTCTATGCCTAAGAGTTTCTACCTTTATACAATTTGAAATCATTATTCCATCTTACCACCATTGTTTAAAAGCAAGACATTATTATTGTTTGATGATTAACTTACGAATAATAATGATTACCTTTTAAAAAAACTTACTATGTGACCAAAAATATTTTTTATGGTACTAAAATTGATGCATTATAAACAATTTTTAATACTAGTAATTATTAGATAAGAAAATTAAAATGGTGGTAAAAAATGAAATATATTAAATAGTAATTGCATAGCTTTGTGAAAAATTTTTAATTGTAATTACATATAAATGAAGTCAAAATAAATAAATTTTCTTTTCTTTCATTTATATTTCACCAATTTTGATAGGCTACTTCAACAATGGTAAACCCATCTATGCATCATAATATATGGGACCATTTAATCCCATCTTTTTAACATAAGCAAAGGAATCTTCTTAACATGTGAGTTATTGTGGAAGAGCTTTCGAATGTCATGTGCTAAAATATAGCAGCATAGATTAAGTATAAGCTTAGTAATGATGGTAGGATTGTGATGAAGATTAATTCATAAGTCTTCTAGCTAAGGGCAGCAAAGACCGTAGAGGATGTGGCAAAGACAAGTGAGATGTTGGAGGATGAACAAAGAAGAAAAATAGGCAAAGGAATCAGCTTTTTAGTTGTAGTTGGGCTTACCTATTAGTCTTTTATTAAGGGTTTTGGAACTTGAAATAAGTCAAACATAGATACACCCCAAGATTTATAGAATTTTATAACTCAATGTTACCTAGTAGAATTGAACCAGTGACCTGGTGATGAGTGGTGAAGTAATCCAACACCCAACCATACAAGTTATGAGTGTTCACACATAGCTCGATCGTAATCCATGGATGAGGTAATGTGATTATGCTAGTAATTGGTTTAATTTTGTGATTTTTATCTTCCCACGTGAGCTAGTAAAATCTATGTGTATGGTTTAACTCACAGTGAGGTGTATGATAACTGATGTTGTGTAGGCCATCTTACTTCGAGTAAACATAAGGTAAATGGAAGTGGTTCTTAAGTCTAAGGAAAATGGTAAATGAATCTAGTCTATCTTAGGTGATGGATATCAATTCTTGATTCTTTGCACACATTTTGGACTTATGTAATCATTACTGAGATTACCAAGTACTTAGCTACTAGGTGAATCAAGCTATACTACTACTGGGTTACCAAACAATCACACTTTACGCTCAGAATCAGTCGTATCCATTTTGCTTAAGAACAATAAAAGTAAAATTCATAGAAAAATAAATAGTAACTACAAAAATAGTAATTAGTAGGCTAAGTGAAAATAGTAAACATTATTTAATTAAATAATAAAGAAACTAAGTGGATGCTGCAATGGTAAAAAGTAATCTCGATCTTTATTTCTGTTCACACTTGTATTCAAGTACATGATGCTTGAATAAAGAATTTGTACAATCACTCAACACCACATTGTGGATGTACACTCTATTACTAAACTACAAAAATAAACTACAATATTTTCGATAAGGTTGGAATGAAATTATTCATCGACCATGCACTTAAGTATCATATTTATAGAAAGGCACGTGTGGTATGATATCAGATATTCGATGTCACATCATAGGCTTTGATGTCAAATATGCGATATCGTGACTTCGATATCATAGTCGGTTAAAAAAATGATTTATCATACATCCACAACTAACTAAAAACTCATCCTTGAGTTAAAACAAAATGAGGATGGAATTCCTTATAAAATTGGGAGCTAGATGTACATGATACTAACTACTATATACATTACTCTTGAAAGCTGCTGTGGTCTTTACAAAATTAACACAAGATATGAGATGGAAAATTTAACAAAAAATAAATCTAGTGAAGCTTGATGTAGCCTTATGTAGTTCCTGGTGGTGGTGGCTCCTCCATTAATTACTTTCCCTTGTCATTAAGCTTCTAGAATTTGTATCGTACCAAGAGTACCTGAAGTTTTTCCTCTTTCATTCTTAGGTCATGTTGCATTCATACTTACTATGCAATGTGTGATGGAGTTGGTACATCCCACAGGCACGATAGTTGTAGAAACATCTAATTTTCCTTATGATGAATAGTCATTATGTTGCATCAATGGGCCCCCATTGACGTGGCTTCGTCAATGGGCCCCCATTGATATAGCCCCATCTATGTGGTGTTGCCTCATCAATGGGGCTACATTAACGTAGTGTTCTATGTCTATGGAGCCCTATCAACATAGCTCCACAATAAAGTTTATAAATACGCACTCACCAACCATGTTTATGGGGTGTCAAGTCATAGTTGTAGCCAATCTATTGCAATTTCTTTTTTCCAAAGTTAGAATATTTCCCAAGTGCCCATATAAGTAGTTCTTGAGTGTACATAACTCTATTTGAGTACTACTATACCTAATCATGGTAGTGTGTGTGGCAATAAATATGAGCTTTGTGATAAACCTTGCAGCACTTTGGCTAGCTTAAATATTTTGTTTATGCATTTAATGTTTTTGGTAGTTTTGTTAAATGCTTTATGTAATTAAGCTAAGTTAAGCGAGCTAGGCTAAATAGTAATTAATTAAATACATAAGTATGACCACTTCAAGCATAAACACATATTTTCTTGGTAATCCTAGTAGTGCTATTGCTTGGTTCATCTAGTAGCATAGTGCTTGGTAATCCTAGTAGTGGATACGTGGGTTCAGGACGTGTATAGAAAGTGGAACCAGATGCTTATATTAGGATTAGTTAGAGATTAATTAATTAGTTAAATTAGTTATTAAATTACTTCATTGCTCTACTTTAAGCACCAAAAATATAAAACATGAAATAATAAAAATCATATGCCTTGATTACACTTAACCATGCCTTTGTACATCACAAGTGTAATTGGGAAGACAATGAATGACTATTAGGGCAAAGTTCATTTCCTAGAAAACTAGTGTATCAAAAGACATAGAGTTTCTAGAATTTGACCGAATCAAGTGTGAATGCTTCGTGATTTGTATGGTTGAGAGTAGGGGTACTCGACTGCTCATCATTGGCACTATTGACAAGGACTCTTTTTTTTGAAACATGTGCTATCTACGGTTAGTGAACATCATAAACATCGTTGGATGAACCCTAAGGTCAAAATCATTCTCATAAATAATATAATCACAAAAGCACACTAATATCTTATTTTTATTACAAAATTTCTTCTCCTCATAAGCAAGATCATACAAAACCATCAGTCCCTGAAGAATGCAAGGTGGTGTATACTCATCCAAATGAGCATGTACCTGACTTCACCTTCATCTGGCATCAAGATGAACAACTGCAATGGCATGATATGGAAGGCAACATTGAATGCCTCTTAATCGATCTATTCCTGGGATGCTACTTCAAACTCTTAGGAGGTTGGGCATCCAAGATCTTCAAGAGAAGTATGTTGTGCATGATAATGACTACCGAGGCTACTATCCCACTAAAAAATAATGTAGGAGAGATCGACACCAGGAGAAACACCATGAGATTATGAAGGGAAAAAATTCACTAATTCCTTATTCCTACTAATCAAAATGACAATGAGGATCCTCCCTTTGGGGGTTCTCAACATGAAGAGTCCCCCCTCCCCTTCCCCCCTTATTATTGGTGATGGGGGTGTGGCCCTAAATCGACAATCCACTATCAACAATCTAGGTTTAGATAAAAATGGAAGTCAAGACAAGGGCTTGGACAAGTGTCAAGATTATAAGAAAACTAATGAACGTGGCCATTACAGCCATAGAGGAATTGATAGACATCATGGCGGTGGTATCCCTCCTCCCTCTTCATATTATTTATTTGCATATTTTTCTTCCTCTTCTGGTTTTGACAAATGTTGTAGAAAGAACAATTATGATGAAGGTGAACAGTGGGACAACAATAATGATCACTAGTCCCACCATGAACAAAGGGGAAGTAGAGGGCACCATTAGCATCATTGAAATAATGATGATGATGAGCCTTTATTGGAAACCCAAAGCATGCTAAATATTGCAAAGGCTATAAAAATTCCATCCAGGTAGATGAAAGATAGTAAAATCAGACTATTTAATATGAACAATATTTCCAGATTTGAGGGGGGATACAACTTTGATTCAAAAACATGCCTTCAAGTTTTTCATGGTGCCTGTGGCTTACAAAATATTAAAAATAATTGGCAAAAATTAAAGCTATTTCCTAGGATGCTCATCAAGGAAGTAGAAACTTGTTATCAATCCTTGGAGCCAAAATCCATCTATATGTGGGGTACAATGTTAGAGTTATTGAATCATAAATATTAGACATACTCTAGAGTGTCTAATCTGAGAAGGTAGATCCAAGGACAGAAGCAAGGAAACCATGAACCCTTGGACACTGTCATGGGTAAATACTAGTCTGTCATACATCATTGCCTTGACCATGGTTATTCTTAGCAGGAACAACTTTGCCATATCATAGATGGACTTAGATTAGAAATGAGAAGAACTCTTGGGGTCTATGCCCAAGGGAGACTATCAAAACTCAAAGCCCATCAGATCCAAAGGCTAATTGAGTAGGTAACAAAAGAAAAAGAAGAGTTGAGGAAATGCAAAAATGTTGAAGAATACAAGGATCCATCCATTGAAAAGAGGGAAGTTCGATTTTATGACAATGAGGAGGAATCAACACTTGATGAGGTGGTGAATAGAAAGACCTTGCTAATTCAAAAAATCTATGTTTGAAATTTTAGCCAAGGTAGATAAAATGTGGGATTTATTGGATGAAAAATTCCAAAGTACTCTGAAAGTCACCATAGAATTAAGAGAGCATACTGAAAGTCACCATAGAATTAAGAGAGCATACTAATCATAACTATAGGAGGTTAAAAAAAAAGCTGAATGTGCCTACCAAAGGGGTAAGTGCAAGATTGCTACCATAGATGAAGTTGTGGAAATTGAATCAAATGATGATGATGGATGTGACATCTACCAATATGAACATCCTAAGGGATGTTGTCCCATCGTGTCACACTTACAAGAGTCTCAGATGTATGCTCTAAATCTATGACTAGTAAAAAGAAAAACACCTAATAGATTAACTTATCCTCAAGGTAATCCCAAATAGTTCCATCAACAACAACAATATTATCCAAGTGGAACTCCACCACAACTATACAAGAACTATCAATAATGGCATCAAACACAGTCATGGGGATGCCACCACCAAGGTAGCAATACACTTACAAGTAGCCAATTCCATATGGGTATTGCATTCAACAATCCCTATCTGCACGTGACTCTTCCAGTCACATTTCTCCTTTCCAACATCACTACTGCCTTTCTGAATACTACAAAGCTTATTCTCCACATTCTAGGAGGGATGCAACATTTTATCCTTATCCTCCTCCTATTCCGACACTTATTCCTCCATCCTCGACATAGCTACCACCTTCTCTATCCATGTAAAGTGAACTTCTAGCTCAACCATAACAATGTAACACTACCAAGGCTATCAATCTACAACTGGTTCATCAACCAAGGGGTTTGGAACCTTGTGTAAATAAAAGATCATTCTTCCAATTAAATAGCCCTTCTAAGCCCTCACAGACTTTAGCAGTTGATCATCTTGCTCCCACCTCATCCTCTACAAGGCATTCCATCAAGTCCCCTTCAAACCAAATGCTATCCAACATCCATACTGTTATACTCATTTATGCTATATCTAATTGGATCTAGGCTGGCAACTTTCCTAGGGAATTAGTTGATCCTAGGAGTTCACTTATCTATTTGTAGATTGCTAGGAATGAACCATGTAAAGCTCTTCTTGATTCAAGTTCCAGTGTGAACTTTATTTCTCATGAGATGTATATTGCATGGAACCTGCTACCTCTTAAGAAGAGAAATATTTGATTATAATTAGTAAACCAATCCATCACTATTCCATTGGGATTGGCTGAAGACATTGTGATCACTATCTATGGATGGTCTTATCCTATTGATTTCCTAGTAATCAAGATTAAGAATTGTAAAAGGGACTTCCCAATTATTATGAGAAGGCCATGGCTAAGCACTGTTGATGCAAGAATGGGCATTATAGATGTTTCCTTGGAGATATCTAAGGAAAATTCATTTGATAGATCAAGAAGAGATGAGTTCCATGCATTTCATATAGCAATATAGTGTGCAATTAAGTGCAAAAACTCTGGTCCATGAAACGAGTATCTATTTCTGCATGTAGGTAATATGCACAAGAGGTAGATATACAAAGGCATCTGTACGCAGCAACCACAAAACAAGAGAGCACTCAATGGTTGACCATTGATTCTAATAGTAACATAATGTGCATGGAACCTACTAAAAGCTTGACATACACTTATGTCACAAACATGGATGAACTAGAGCAAGTTGATCACCAACTTTCTAATAATGAAAATGATGATACCAATTGGGGAGACTTGGAGATCCCTAAGAATTTTAATTAAGAGCCCTTAGAATTGAAAAATCTACCAATCATTCTATAATATGCATTCTTAAAAAATGTCAAGCTAATCATACTAAAAGCAAAACTTTCTCCCAAGTAGAAAGAAAAACTATTAAAAGTGGTCAACAAATAATCAACAACCTTTGCTTGGTCATATCCTAAACTCACTAGAATTGATCCATGGATATGCTAGCATCACATTTACACTAATCCATCCATGAAGCCAAGGAGGCAACGACAATGCTGGTTGAACCCAAAATTGAAGCAAATCATCAAAGAAGAGATTGTGCATCTCCTTAAGGTAGGGTTCATCTACCCCATTGCAAATAGCAAGTGGATTAGTCCACTCGTAATACTACCAAAGAGAGGTGGAAAATGGTGGATTTTTATTGACTTTAGGCTATTAAACATGGAAACATTCAAAGATCATTTTTTGTTGCCATTCGTTGATCAAGTGTTGGACACCATATCTAGGCATTGCTATTACGGTTTTCTGGATTATTATAGTAACTATAACCAAATCTAGATTGCACTAAAAAACCAGGCCAAAACAACATTCATGAATTCATGAGGGATCTTTGCACATCACAAGATGTCTTTTGGTTTGTGAAACACTCTTGCTACTTTCCAACATCTAGTTTTAAGCATCTTTCAGTAGCAAATAAGTAGTGGAATGGAAGTCTTCATGGATGACTTCTCTAGTTATGGTGCTGCATTCGAGCAAGCCTTGGACTAGCTTGAGCAAGTACTAAAAAGATGCATGGAAACAAATTTGCAATTCAATTGGCAAAAGAGTCATCTCATGGTCCAAGAGGGCATTGTATTATGACACCAAATTTTGCAAGAAGGGATTGAGGAAGGCCCCGAAAAGATAAGGGTCATCCAAGGGATCACTCACTAACCAAAAACTATCAAAGATATTCGATCATTGCTTGGACACACTCGTTACTAGTAGTGATTTATAAAGAATTTTTCTAAGATCATGAAACCATTGGTTGAGCTAACAAAGAAAGATGCTCCCTTCATCTAGACCAAGGAATGAAAAAATGCATTCTAGAGCCTCAAGAAAAAGCTCATAGAGACTCTAAATCTATGAGCACCTGACTAGTCCAAACCATTTCATATAATGAGATATACATCTAACTATGCTTTGGCATCCATGCTTACACTGTTGGACAATAAGAAACATCCATGTTACATCTACTACGCAAGTCAAAGCATTATGGGTGCATAATTGAATTACACCACAATGGAGAAAGAACTGTTGGTGGTGGTGTATGTTCTAAAAATGTTCAAGCCATATGTTCTTGAATATAAAGTGTTTATGCACACTAACCACAATTCCATCTACTTCCTTATGAACAAGCCAACAGTGAGCTCCTATGTCATATGGTGGCTGGTGATCATGCACGAATTAGGGTGTGAACAGTAAGTGCGAACGGATGCTAATGCTAGGTTAATTAAGGCTTAGTTAGTTAGTTAAAGTTAGATAATTAGTCTCTTCACCCTTCACCTTATCAGCATAGGAGATAAAATAGAAAAGATATAAAAATCATATACCTCAGACTTACTTAATCATACAATCGTGACAAATACAAGTTTGGGAAGACAACGAATGATTAACCTTAAGTGTTACATGAGGCATGTAGGCACTTAGTATGTGGAGTTCAACTGGATCATGCATGTAACGCCAGTATTCATATGGTTGAGTGTAAGGGTACCTCGCCACTCATCATTGGTACTGTTGTCGGGGACTAAGTTGTTTGTGCACTAAGTAGAACATAGGAAATCATCCACATCATTGGAAGCTTAAATGAACCTTAGTGTTAATTAAACAAAAAATACTAAAACAACGGTTAGTAGCACACCAAGTAAGATACAATGTCTTCTTCTTCGAACAAGAGCACTTCACCACCTAGGGATCACACAAGAAATAGTCAGCAGTCTAACACACATAAACAACCGCCAATTCCTCAACAGTATCAGGTGGTATATACTCATCACGATGAGTATATACCTGATTTTAATTTTATCCTCCATCAGGATGAACAACTACACTAGAGAGATCTACAAGGTAACATAGTGTTACCTCTAGATCGGGCAATCCCTAACATGCTTCTTCGTGCTCTTGCACAGATAGGCATGACACAGCTATACGTTGAATACGTTATAGGTTATTTTGACACAAGGGATTACCATCCCATAGTAGCACAATATTTAAGGGACTTACGGCAGGAGAGCCACCATACATTGTTGAAGGACAAAGGGGTCCCACACATCCTAAGCGAAATTGGAGATGGTGAACCAGTTATAACTGGTTCTCTATCAGTTGATGTTTCCCCTCCTAACAATGGTGAGGAGGTGGGGCATCAGAACCTACACTCCATGATACACAACCCTAGTGTTCATTGAGGGAATAAAAACACATGACAAGGACAGGCATTCTAATCGTCATCACGATTGAGACAGGGATAATCGAAGAGAAGGCAGGAGACATCACTATGGTGATGGCTCTCCTTCTTCTTTCCATTCATCACATCATTCACCCTCTCCTTTCACATCAAGGTGCATCCACAAAGAGCACAATGGTGAGGATAAGGATAAGCAAAAGGAGAGACCTCAACGAGAGAGTCGAGAGTGAGGATGAGGGCATTCGAGAGAGTCAAGACATAGAAGGAAAAGTAGGGAACCACGTAGGCATCATAGACATCATGAGAGAGATGATCATGATGAACCCATACTTGCCATCTAAAGTATGTTAGACATCATGGAGATAGTTAGAATACCCACAAGTCACCAAAAAGATGCTTGGATCAAGAGATTGGATATGAACAATATCCCATACTTTGAAGGGGGATACAACATTGATCTGTAAAATCATTTACAGGTATTTCATGATGCCTACGCCTTGCAAAATATTGAAAAAAAGTGGTAGAAATTAAAGTTGTTTCCTAGGATACTCATAAAGGAAGCAAAGAGTTGGTACCAGTCCTTAGAGCCGGAAACCATTAGGAGATGGAGTACAATGTTAGAGTTGTTCAATGATAAATACCAAACATACTCCAAAGTGTCCAACTTGTGTAAACAGATCCAAGGATGGAAACAAGGTACTCATGAACCCTTGGATGCTGCCATGGGCTGATATTATGAATTTTTACATCATTGCCTAGGTCATGATTACGCACAACAAGATCAACTATGCCACCTCTTAGATGGGCTAAGACATGAAACCAAGAGAACCCTTGGGACATATGCCCAAGCGAGACTATCTGAACTTAGGTTCCATGAAATTCATCGATTGTTGGAGCAAGTAGCTAAAGAAGAAGGGGAGCTATGGAAAAGAGAAAATGTGGAAGAATACAACTTCGATCCTTCCCTCTGAAAGAAGGGAGTAAGATTCTGTGATGAAGAGGATGAGTCACCACTCAAAGAGTTGGTGAATAGAAAAACCTTGCTGCTTCAAAAGCTAACAACTGAGGTGTCGACTAAGGTAGATCAAATGTGGGACTCCTTAGATAGTAGATTTGAAATTGTTTTAAAAATTGTAGAGGATTCTAAGGAGGAACGAAGTAGTGACCATGACAAGAAAAAGTGGAGAGATTCAGGCCATGCATGTGACAAGGGTAAGGGAAAAATAACTATCATCGATGAGGTTGTGGATTCTGACATAGATAATGATGGTGGATGTGAGATCTACCAATATGATCATCCTAAGGGATGTTGCCCAATAATCTCACATCTACAAGAGTCTGGGGTGTATGCACTCAACCCAAGACTTAATAGATGATATGCACCCTGAAGGTTACCTTATCCCCAAGGTAACCCAAGGCAGTTCCACCAACCATTAACGTATTATCCAAGTGGAACTCCACCACAACCTATCAAGCAACACCAGTAGTGGCAACATCCACAGTCATGGGGGATGCCACTACCTAGACAACAATACCTTACCAGTAACTAGACCCATATGGCTACTACGTGCAACAACCGGTTTCTCCAAATGACTCTATGGGTCACGCAACCCCACAATGTCACTACCAAGTTCGGGAGTATTTTAGAAGGACTCCTTCTTCACCAGGAGACATACCACATGCATACCATCCTTCAAATCCATCTGCCACTCTTATGCCGGTAGTTCCACTATCTCCCGCTCCAACAATGCAAGGGAAACTCCCCACTCAACCGTAGCAACGTAATGCTACGAGAGCTGTAAACCTTTAACCCACTGCTGGTTCTGACAACCACAAGAAGAGAAGACCTTTTTTCAGAACCAAAAGCCCAGACAAGCTCTCACAACCACAAGTGGTTGAGTCTATGTATGCTCCTCCAACAATTAAGGCTTTGGAGCTCCCTTCAAACCAACAATAGAGCTTAACGCATATGACTATTGTAACACATACCATTACCGATTGGATCAAGGTAGGCCACCTTCCCAGGAAACTCTCTGACCCTGGAAGTCCCTTAATCTACCTCCAAGTTGCTGGGAATGAACCTCATAAAGCTCTTCTTGACTCAAGTTCTAGAGTCAACTTAATCTCACGAGAAATGTATAAATCCTGGAACCTACCTCCACTTAAGAAGAGAAATATTCAACTAGAGCTAGCTGACCAGTCCATCACCATTCCCTTGGAATTGGTGAAGGACATTGGTACCACTGTGTGTGGTTGGTCATACCCAGCTGATTTCCTGGTGATAGAAGTCAACAGCAACAAAGGGTACTTCCCAATTATAATGGGAAGGGCATGGCTAAGTACAATAGACACATGCCTAGGAATCTGTGATCTTTCCTTGGAAATATCTAATGTAAACATTTATGGAAAGATCGAGAAGAAGAAAGTTCCATGTATCACATATAGTGGATCAGAGGGTGATGGCATGGAGGAATGCTCAGCATTTCTTACATGTAACTAGTATGCCCTAGAAACTCTGATACAAAGGTACCTATATGTAGCAACCACACAACAAGTGAACACCCCGTAGTTGACAGCTAATTAAAAGAGCAACCGACCAACATGCATGGAACGAACTAGGGGAACAACTCATGCCCATAACGAAAGCATAGATACATTGGAATATGAGCATCGCCAACTTCCACCCCTTAACCTGAAAACATCAATTGGGAGAAGTTGGACACTTTTAAGAAATTCAAATAGGTGCTCATTATTTTGGATCTCTCCCTCTCAATTCAGTCATGGGGGAGATAGCCACCTATGCTAATCATTCGGGGCCCTCAGTTCTTTTTAGTTTTTGTCTTACGCATTTTTGTTTTACACATTTTTGTTTTACAAATTTCTTTAACTTTTCTTGTTTTTGTTTTACAACATCATCATACTTTTTTATTTTTCTTTGTGTGTGTGTGTGTGTGTGTTATCCATCTTGTCAAGTTTTTCCTTTAATAAGTGTTCTTCATGATGGTATGAACTGTTTTCCTATTGATTACTAATGTTTAGTTTTTACCTTTAAGTAATGATGTTGATACTAAAGTATGGTTCTTTTGATATGGCAGGCAATGAGTTCACTTCATTCATACATCCACAAATTTCTATGGTCTCTCTTGGCTTAGAACAGTACAGTCCCTTTTTCAATAATAAGAACTATAACGAATCGGTGACTGGGCATTTCTCAAACTACGGAAGGACTCAAGGATTGAAAAGGGTGTGACTTCAAGGGAACTTGGTGCATTTGTGTTGGCCATTCTCTTGGGTGCTTGGATGTTTTTTTATTGAGTTTTCCTTCCCATTCTGACACTGCTCCATTATCGGCAAGCTAAGCAAATAAAAATAATAAAGTCTTTGCATGGTGTGGTTCTCACGCATAAACACATAAAACACAAAAAAAATAATGAGAATTCAAAGCACACCCCTTAGACGAAATAATCTCTTGGGCTACAAGCACTGGTTATGGAACTCAAAATAAAAATGTTCCCTCTACCTAAGGCCCTTCTCACTTCCCATTCTCTCCTCCTTCATTTCGTAAGAATGGTGGTGGCTCTTTGGGGGATGCATTCTTGTTACTTCAAGAGGATGGGTTGGCAAAATGTATTAATGTGAAGTCACTAGATGTGGTTTGTTGAGGCCGGACTTAGAATGAGATCTGCTAAGTCACATTAACCATGAAATACACAAGGGGTTGTACATCACCTTGTTCTTGGGATTCCATTCCATTCTCTTCTCTCCATCCTTCTCTCCATTGTTCACCTCATTGCTGGTTGTATCATTAGTGTATATTTTGGCTGATGCATTGTTCTCTTTTTGGTAAATTCTTGCAGTTAAGACTTTAACTCTTGTTCCAAATGACATTCCCAGAGTCTACGGACTCTTTGAATGTGGGTTTGTCAAGGCATTAAGGGCATGAGCCTGCTTTGGGGAGGACCCATTGGCATTCCTCTTTGGTGCATCAATTAAATTCTTTCCCTTAACATTTTTGTAATCCACTAAATTTTTTTCATTTCCATCTTGACATCCATTTCATCAATGTTATAGTTGTCCTTTTTTATCCATCTTTCTTATTCCTTTTCTTTTTTCATTCTATTGCTACCAGAGGTTCGTGATTAGTCATGGGGGTATGGGGCCCAATATTTTTGATTTTCTCCTAACCCCTACACCTTCAGTAATCACCACTATTATATCTCCAGACCTGTATCAGCCATACCACAACCTAGCCAATGGACCTTTCACTGAAGCAAGGTATCAACTGCATTGAAATTCATTTACCCTTGCTAATATACGATTGTGTTGTGTGTGCAGATGGCAATCATACAACAACAGATTGGATCTAGAGGGAACACTTGCAATAGATCGGTGCCGAAGCAGTTATGGAAGGAACGAGATTGATGGCGTGCTTATGGATAGACAATGAAAGGCGCAATCTTGGCGTTGGCAGTAGCAAACTTCTTCTCTCTTCTCGCTTCTTTCTCAGCTACCAAATAAGGCTTGATGTCAAATGTATAAGGTGTTCACTCTTGTTGTCATGAACACAAGTTTTGTCTTGTTATGTAATGATGATCTGTTCACATGTCATCCCATTCACCATTAGTTCCATTTAAGTCAATAATCTCATACCTTCTCAATATTTTGTAAGGAACTTGAGGATGAGTTTTTATTCAATCATGGGGGTATGATGGGATGCCTCGTGATATTGCGTATGCAATATCGTGTCTTCCCCTACAATATCGCGTACGCGATATCGCGGTGCACCGCCAAGTCTATAAATAAGCGGCGGCTCTACCTTGTTTCTCATTCTAGGCTAGACCATAGCGAAACTCTTGCAGTTTTACCTCTCTAGAGATAGAATATTTTCCATGTGCCCGCAGTAGGAGCTCCAAAGTTAACGGATCTTTATTCGAGCAAATATTGTACCTAAACACAAGTTTGCGTACGACAATAAAGACGAACTTCTTGGATAGACCTTGTAGTGCATGGAATAGGCTAAATAGGATTTTATTTATTGTTATTTATTGTTTATCGTTTAAATTCTTTATTATTTGATTAAATATTTCTCAACCCTTCTCCTGTAGTTAAGTGCATTCAGTACGATTACTTCGAGCATGTCCATTACGGTTGGTGATCCTAGCAACGAATAACATTTGGTAACCAAGGTTGCATTGGTTCAAGGTGTGAACGGTAAGTGGGAATGGATGCTGATGCTAGGTTAATTAAGGCTTAATAGTTAGTTAAAGTTAGTTAATTAGTATCTTCACCCTTCACCTTATCAGCATAGGAGATAAAACAAAAAAGATATAAAAATCATATACCTTAGACTTACTTAACCATACAACCGTGACAAATACAAGTCTAGGAAGACAACGAAAGATTAACTTGAAGTGTTCCATGAGGCGTGTAGGCATTTAGTCTACGGAGTTCGACCGGATTGCACATGTAACGCTTGTATTTGTATGGTTGAGTGTAAGGGTACCTCGCCACTCATCAATGTCCTTTGGGCCTACTGCTCATCATGGAAACTTCCTGTTGGCTACTCTTCCTATGAGCTAGTGTACAGAAAAATTCTAATGCTTCTAATTCAATATGAGCTTTGAACACTCTCAATAGTCTATGACCTAGACCTTAACCTAAGGCTAGCACAAAGAGAAAGATTAATCAACAGAAATGTGCTAGAAGAAAATCGATTGGTAGCCCTATCGTTGAATGAACTGCACAAAGCATTCAAAAAATAATAACATGATCTTAGAATACATAAAGTAAAATTTCAACCAAGAGATAAGGTTCTCTATTGGAATCCCACACACATATCTCATCGAACCAAATTTTAAACATTGTGGAAGAGGCCTTATATAATTGATGAAACCTTTCCTTCTAGGGTCATGATCATATACAAACCTAAAAGCCCAAACAAGAAGTAGTTGGTCAACATCCAACAGATAAAGTGTTTCCATGGGCCTGAGCAAGCCAATGCAACAAATACCTCAATGTATAGACAACTGTGCTCAATTTTTTAAATCTCCTTCTTCCAACTCAGTCATGGGGGAGATGGCCATCCGTGCTAATCATATACATGCCTCCTCAGTTTTTCTATATTTTTTTTACACATTTTTATTTTTGCAAATTGCTTATTTTACACCTTTTTTATTTTTTGAGGCTTCTTCCTATTTTACACCATTTTTTGTTTTACACCTTGAGTATTTTCCACTTTCTTATATATTTTACTTTATTTTAGTGTGATTTTCTAAATTTTGTTAATAAACATGCTTTATGTTGACAAGATGCAGTGGTTTTATAGTTGTTAATAATGGTAGTTTGTGCTTAATGTTTTGTTTGCTAATGTCTATATTCTATTTTTGAATTTTTGTATGATGGCATGACACAGTTTCTTTTTCATGGAATAGGTAGTGAGTCCACAATATCCACTCATCCACAAACTCTATGGTTTTCCTTGTTTTTAAAGTACAAGGTTCCTTTTATTAAATGAACTTTTAATAAATTTATGACCTTGGTAGTTTTCAGAATCGGAAAGGATTCAAAGGTTTGCAGAGGATGTGACTTCAAGGGAACTCAATACTCTTTGTACTCTTCTACTTACTTGGGTGCTTGAGTGGTTTCCTAAACTTTTTACTATTTTGTGTTGACTAATAACATGAAGTTTAATAATGTCTTTGCATGGTGTGATTCCTAATCAAAAAATAAAAAACAAAATAAAAAGACATGATGGAAATTCAAAGCACATCCTTAGACAAATAAACAAGCTACAAGCACTAGTTATGGGACTATAAATACATGTTACCCATGCCTAAATGTCCTTTCTAACTAAGGTCCTCTCTCACTCTCTACTTCTTTTTTCTTCTTCTTTAGGAATGGTGGTTGTTCTATGGGAGAACTCTTGTATCTTGAGGGGATGGATATGTCTTGGAGTGGTGATGCAAAGTCATTGAAAGCAGTTGGTTTTGATTTGGACTAAGGATGGATCTTCTCAAGTCATCTATACACAAATCCACAAGGGACTTCTTATGACCTCAATTTGGAATTCCATTCCACATTCTCCATCATCCATCCATGTCACCTGTAACTCACCTTGCTGCTGGTGTCCATGTTCTTGATTCAATCTCTTTGTCTGACATGAATTTTTTGGTAGCATCTTTCGAGTTTTGGTCCTTAACTTCCATCAACCATTAATCACCTATGGGGCCCACAAAATCCTGAGGTTAAAGTTATGCAAAGGCAAACAAGGCATGTGCCTACTATGGGGAGGATCCATTTGCATATCTCTTGGCTGGGTTCATTAAGCACCTCATCCTTAGGTAATTTTGCAGTTAGAATCTTTTGTACACCCGTATTCTGCATTCAACCATGTGCTTCTTTACATATTTTCTTTAATTCATACATTCTCCATTAAATTTTTTAATTTTTGAGTTTTTAAAGATCCTCTTCAATGATTTCATCATATTCTTCACTTTTTTGGAACTCCATGGATCCCAAATTCATTCAAAAATTCCTTGTATTTTTCAAGATATTCAAGTTTAAAAATTTTGTTTATAAACCCCATAAACGAGGCCCTGTTGACAAAGCCCATGCATATACAAGGCCCTATATATGCAACCCCATTGACGTAGTACAAAAATAGTATAAATATGCACAACCCCCCATAAAAATTTTCATATGTGCTCACAAATGCTACGGAAGGTTTTCAAATTTTCAAAGCCCATAACTTCCTAACTGTTTATCCAAATCACTCAGTTCATCGACCTTGTAGCTCCTAGAGGTAAGCTCTTAGTCATGGAGGCCACAAATGTGCCATTTTTGAAAAAAAAAAATTTCATTTTTCTAAGTCCCACAAAGTTTAACTAAGAAATCAACATTTAAACACTAAATCACAAAATTTAAACCCTTCCAACAAGCTTCGATGACACTTATAATACAAAACTAATAATAAAATAAGAATAAAATAATCAACCTTTCATGGTTCAACCATAGCCAAGTGTAACTAACTAATGAGATAAGGTATTCAAATATTCAAAGTTACACATAATATCTACCAATCCATGGATGTATTATGATAGTAGATGGCACCAAAAGGCAAACACACGTATGAAGGAGGATCATCTCAACTAAGAGAGAAATAGCTAAGAATAGGAAGGGGCCAACAACAAGCCTAGGAGGAACCACTTGCAATCCATACCACGGAACCTCTTAGGGAAGAGGCCAAAGTGGAATCCATTTGTCAAATTCTAGAACTAGCAACAACAACAAAACATTCCCACTAGGATAAGGCACTAGCTCAGCAAGTAAAGCTTACGGTGACCTTGACAAAAGCCTAACTAAATTAAATCAGGTTAAGAAGGGTCCAAAAAATAGTGCTCTAGGAGTTAAACTTTGGCTCTTTCTTGCAGTAAGCATCTAAAGAAGTACAAAACCAACTGAAGACCTCTCCCATGTGGCCAATTCTCACTTCCACCATGGAGTGGTACATGGGAGAGACATTCTTATTATGGAATAATAGGTAAGCCAGTTCAATAGTCAAAATCAAGGACATTTTAATGTCCTACTCAATGCAGGACATTGCTAAGGAACTTGGGTTGCCAAAAACTAGGGGGAATCTCATGAAGATTCCAATGCAAGTAGACCCTAGCATCAAAAATGAATGAGTACAATTGTGCTACGGTGTCAATCACAAGAATTATGGCATGCTAACACCAATAGAAAAGATCCACTATAAGATTGCAGCCTTTCACCTAAACCCCATGGTGAGGCCTAGTAAGATCCTTGCTTTTCTACCCCATGTGTGCATTGCTCTGAGTGGGAAATTCCTCATCAACCTTCCACAACTGATCTATCTAGAGATGGAGAAGCAGTTTAAAGAGAATGAACATGGAAGGAAGGCAATTCCCTTCCCATGCCTCATCAGAAAACTCTATCAAAGGGGAGGGATAGTTTGCTATATAAATGATGCTTTCATACATGCTTCGATTACTAATTGGGAAAAGATGATGTAGGATAAAATGCCTACAACAACCATTCAAGAAGAGGAGCAACAACCACTACCTCCACCTACCACTCAAACAACTATGTCAGATGTCACTACAACATCCTAATGGTTGCATGAGTACTAAGAATGGTTTTTGAGTGAGCAAGAGCAACAACCTGGCATGAGTGGTGGAGACCCATCTATGTATTGGCCAGTGATGAGTCATCTAATTGAGGTGGTACAAACAGTTAGCCTGATGGAAGGTGGTGGATCCATTTTCCCATGAGGTTAAATCCTAGCACTAGAGTGGTTAAGGTATCTCTCATAGAATAGCAGCCACTCCCAAAATTTTTTGGGAATGCTACCACTTTCTTGGTGCACTTGGAGAAAGGCAAGGGGGCAATAGTATTGGTGATGCAACACCAAGGGTAGGACAAAGCAACAAAGGTGGTTGTTGATAGAATTGCCAAAACTCTCAATACACCTATGATATCTATACAAAATGCCACTACACTTAAAGATATGTAGATGTCCACAAGGACCATAAGCGGTAGATTGAGTGTAGCACAGCATGAATAATTACTAGGAATCAAGCAACCACTTTCAAATGTCTTTGATCTTTTGAATAATATTACTACAACTTAGTCGAAGCTGCTAGAGGTAAGGGGTAAAAACATTATTTTGGAAGGGCAACTTGAAATAGGTAAGGAGCTAAATAAACACTTGGCAAAGAGCCTAGATTGTCAACCCTACATTTCTCAAGCAAACATTAACAAGAGATGAAGCTCTTGAACAGCTTCATACCAGACTAAAAGGGGTTGAGGATGTGATGGAGACAGATGTGTTTTACTAATCCTTGGTAGAGGCCACCCAACACAAAATTTAGAAGGCCTTAGATCTGACCCTTCAGGTGAAATGTTGATGCACATAAACAATAGTTGATTGACTTTATCCATCAATAGTAGAAGTAACTAGCCAGAGCAAACACAAAGCTAAGGAGATTGGCCACTAAGAATAGAAACCTCTCCATGGAGAAGGTCTATGCCCTTCACCAAAATACTATAATAGAGGTAGCCACCTGGAAATTAGAGGCTCTCAAATTTAAGAGTGTCAAGGATCACTATAGAGAACAAGTTGATCTATAGCAAGAAGTTAATGAAAAACACATCCAATTGACAAAGGAAAAGTAAATGAGATGCTCCAGCAACTTTAGCAAGGAAGAGAAGTTTGGAAACCTATCATTGATTGGACAGATGCCTACAATAAGGTAGAGATCCACGTGAAGGAATTGTAGATTGAGGAGATGATAGAATACATGGAGCTTTCCAATCTCTAATATTCAAATTTGGCTATGTTGATTGCTAGATAACTATAGTCAAAACTAGAGGAGAAAGTGGCTAGCTCATACTTGTTGTATAAGGTTAAGTTCAAATACCACAAGTACACCAAGAAAAATCTTAAGCTGGCAACCACTAAACTTGAAATTCTCAAGGGAAAATACATCAATCAAAGATCTGATGTTAAGAACCTAGCCAAAAGAATCAATGACTACCAAGATCTGCAAAATGTAGTCAGGGCATTCGATGTCAAATGTAAACAACTTACTACCTGGTTTGTCAATGTTAAGAAGCTATTCTTAGTAATTACTTATCCATGGGATATCCTCATTCTAGCCCACATTAACTATGCTACATGAACTATGAATGATCCTTGGATCAAGAAGAAGAAGATGAAGACATTTCTAAATGCCTTTCACCTTCTACCAAAGGTAGCAACTATAGTAGAATAGCCATAGTCACCTCAGCCACTGCATGTGCCTAAAGCTAGTGAAAGTCCTTCAGAACCTTAGGAGCCTCCACTACCTAAGACTATCTAATCTTCTCAACTACCTTCATGCCATTACAGGATGTGCTATTCAATTTTTAGTTGTCATGTCATTTTGTTCAATTTTGTATCATGAACACCACAATTTTTTATAATAATGTTGATTTTTATACTCAGGCACTCAATTTTGTCAAGTTAGTTTGTTATGTTAAGATTTAATCAATAATCCTATACCTTCCCAATTTTGTAAAGGAACTTAAGGACAAATTTCTATTTAGTCATGGGGGTATGATGAATCATCATTATGTCATGTTGACAGACCCCGTTAACATAGCCTCATCGATGGACCCTCGTCGACATGGCCTCATCTACATGGTGTTGCCCCATCGATGGGACTACATTAACGTAGCATTTGTTGCATCTACGGGGCCCCATCAACGTAGCTCCATAATAAATTCTATAAACATACATTCACCAGCGATGTTTATGGGTTGTCAAGCCATAGTTGTAGCCACACTCTTACAATTTCTTTTCTCCAAAGTTAGAATATTTCTTGAGTGCCCACAGGAGGAGTCATTAACTATAAAAATCTTTATTAGAGCATTTTTGTACCTGAGTATGGCAGTGTGTGTGGCAATAAAGATGAGCTTTGTGATAAACCTTGCAATACTTTGACTAGCTTAAATATTTTGTTATGCATTTAATGTTTTTGGAAATTTTTTTCAATGCTTTTAGTAGTTAAACTAAGTTAAGCAAACTAGGCTAAATAGTAATTAATTAAATACATATGTATGATTGCTTCGAGCATAAACACATATTCACTTGGTAATCCTAGTAGTGTTATTGCTTGATTCACCTAGTAGCATAGTGCTTGGTAATCCCAATAGTGGATACATGGATTTAGGACATGTACGAAAAGTGGGATTGGATGCTTATGTTAGGATTATTTAGAGATTAATTAGTAATTAAATTAGTTATTAAATTACTTCATTTATTTACTTTAAGCACCAAGAACATAAAACATAAAATAATAAAAATTACATGCCTCGATTACACTTAACCATGCCTTTGTACATCATGAGTGTAATTAGGAAGACAATGACTGATTGTTAGGAAAACGTTTACTTCCTAAAAGACTAGTGTACCAGAAGACATAAAGTTTGTGGAATTTAATCGGGTTAAGCATGAATGCTTCGTGATTCGTATGTTTGAGCATAGGGGTACTAGACCGCTCATCACCTTAACATACTAGGCTACAAATTGCCTCCTCTCCTCTTCAAATGCCTTGGCCTTTTCACATAGTTTATCATAAGTAGTCAATCTTTTGGCTAGGTTTGTTGCTACATCTTTCTACCCTTAGTAGCCAGCCTTTCCTACTTCCAATTTAGAGTTTGTCAATTGGAGTTTCTGTAGAGCATCTTTATGATCTACAAACTCTTTCTTGTATAGTGCATATGTGGCTACTAGATGTTCTAATTAGTTTCTATGCCTTCCTGTTATCAACATGGTCAAGTTAGCATAACAGAGGTTAGCTAACCCCATGTACTCCTTCAAGTCCTCAATCTATAGGTCTTTATTTTTAACTTCCACTTGGTGGTCAAGGGCATAACTTTTTAGGATGGGTTACCAATGAGGATTCTCTACTAAAATAGAGCTGATAACAACCTTTTCCATTTAGATATCCTTTTCATTTATCTACTTGTACATGTCCAACCTAACCACGAAAGTGTTCCTTGAGCCTTTTATGTTTCTTTTCCTCATCTTGTCACATGTTGATTTTAATAGCTGATTTTTGTCAGATAGCACAGACCTCCTTCATTGAAAGGATTCTATTTTATCATGCAAGGAAACTGATTTCTTGGTTGATCCTCACCAGTTGTTCCCTTAATTGGTGGATGTTCTTCTCTAAGACGTTTTCTTGCTTTTCCATAATGATCAACCTCATATTGTTGGCAGCAATTTGTTTATTTTCTTCTTACAATGTGATGACTATCTTAACATGTGCATATGTTTTTGCTTCTACTACTAAGGCATTCCACATTTCCTTCCCCTTCTCCATTACCATCTACTTGTGCTACTCCATTAGGTGATTCATCTGCTTAATTCTAAACTTCTTTATCTAGTTAGGTACAATGAATTATGTGGGATCTCTACATTAAGCTCTTAAGGCTATGAGTTCTTCTTGGAGTTTATGGGTCTCTACTTCTACATGCTCTGCCATGGTCTTTACCATGATCGATTTACCTTTGGTAGAAATTAGCTCAGACTATATTACAGTGACATCACTTAGGATGTTGAAAAGTGCTATCATTGCTTGCCTAGTTTGCAGTAGTCTATCGAGCATATCTTCATGATTAGCAAGAGTCATTGAGGTTTTGGCTAATATTTAAGCATCTCTAACTCTAGTTAGATCTGCTGATGGCACAATAGGTACTTTGAAAGATTCTTTGATGTGATCAATGATCACCTCTATTTCTCTTGCTGCATTTCCATAACTATGGCTTCCTCTCTAATCTCTAGCATCACTTGGAACAATGTAGGTTTCCGAGAGATATGTTATGACCATTGTGCCTCTTTTCTTGACTATAGTAAGATCTATCCACTTGTTGGATCTACTAAAACTGTGGACTAGATGGCATTGTCAATAACTTTGTAAATGTTGGCCTCCATCACTGTTCACCAGCTAATGGTTTTTGTAATCTATTGCAAATGAATCACTGATAGTGTATAATCCTATAGTAGTAGCAGTGGAATTTGCTATTGTTACTATTCTTGTTGATGTTAATATTGCTATTACTATTGCTACTATTTCTGTTGCTCCTATTTTTGCTCTTCCTCTTGTTCTTATTGCTCTTCACCATGATCTTTTCTAGATGGTGCTAGTTTGAGGAGCTTACATATGAAGCATTCTAGGCTCTCTTAGGAATGTTAGTGGTATATCCTAGGATTCTAACCTACGTGCACAGCTTCCTATTAAGACAAGGGAATTGAAGTGTTGGCTTTCCTACCTTCCTTTTTTCAAATTGCCTTAAAGTAAAGTTGTGCAAGTTTGGCATTATATTTGACCATCAAGATCACACTTCCTCTAGCCACATAAGTGGATAGTCTATTGAGTCCTTTTGTTGGGAATAAGTGGTAGGTGCCAATTTTGAAGTATATTCTTTCTTCCAAAGTTAGTTCATTATAGTCCTTTTCTTCTTTGCCATATGCTAGTTTCAACCATAATTTCCTATTCTCAACATCTAATCTAGTAGACAAGTGTGCTACCTTTGATCCTTCATTGGGTATATTTAGAGCTTCTATGATCACTTTGATTGAGAATGATATTAAGACTCCTCCAATGTTGATAGTGGTTCTTTGCTATGCCGAAATTGATAGGTTTTCCCAAGCTACCATTTGTTACTATTTGAAAGAATGGGCCATAGTGGTGATACCTTGAGTTGTGTCTTTACCACTTCAAGGGTGAATTCCATGAATGGGACAAAGTTCATCTCCACAATAACTATGGTCAGGATGGATCTTTCTTGGATGGATTAGAGATTGTCTTGTAACAATGTGAGGCATTGTCCTAGCACTTGTGATTCCTCCACCTCTTCTTGGGTCGATTATCCCATAGTAAGAGTTTCCTGATGGATACTAAATTATTGGGGTTCCTACTCCTCATGTTCTGGTTCTTCTCCTCCTATTTGACCTCTACTTTGGCCTCTTGGTCTCTTACTTGTAGCTTGTGAGGGTCCTCCTTGCACACCTCTCTTTAGGGCCATCTACAATCATTAAGGAATTAGAATTACTAAGGTATTCATATATATTCTTAATATTTCCATACCTTACTCATACCCTTAGTTGCATTAGGTTCTTAGTTTATCAGAATTGCAAAGTTAGATAAATTTCCAAAAAGTTACCACATAAGTGTGTATTTTCTTATAACCCCTCATAATTATTCATTTTTTCCTTATGTATGGCTCATACTGATGGTTATGGTTCCTTAAGAGCATTAATATGATTGATTTTTATTGAAAATTTTCAAGTTTTACTTGATACTTACCCTTAAAATACCTTCTAGATGTTAGTAACTTTTTTAAAAATTGGCTCAAATTTTCCTCACTAGCACTCCCCATGACTAACATAAGCACTTCAAGGGTTAAATAGATTTGAAAATCTTGTAAATCAAAGTAATAATGTGCAAGTAATGGGTTGGAAAAGCTAGGAGGTTAGAGCTTTGATTAAAGAAGAAAATTTGAAAAATCTCTACTTGGTTTAAATGAAAAATGATGAAAATTTTGCTAAGTGTCCACCAATATATAGGTTCTATGTGACCCGATATCAAGGATTCGATATCAGGGTAGAACTGATATTAAGAACCCAATATTAAAGCCTAAAAATTTTTAGTTGTCATGAAGTTCTAAGGAGAAAAATTGATTCTATTGAATGTTTGGAAGATTTAAAGGCTACTCAAAGGATTTGGATGATGAAGATATGTATATTTTTCAAAAATTTATCATTGGAAGTTCAAATAGAAGGAATCTCAGGCTACAAAAGTTCATAAGATGGATACAAAGGGTAATGGATTCATGTTTTGAAAACGAATAGTTTATATAATATGGGAAGTATGTATTAACATTTATTGATGTTGGATGGTCCAAGATGATGTGGAATTGCTTGGCAGGTATAAGATACAACAATTATATAAGTAGGTCCTACCCAAAGCAAGCTCCAGCCCTTAATGCCCTTGTATAACCATGTCTAAAAGTATCCTTAGGCACTTAAGTAGTTGAATGTAATGCATACCTATCTAGGCAAACATACATGTTAGTACCACCAAATTGAGAAAATTACACTATGTTAGACAAAATCACATGTTATGACTATTCAAACAGTGAGATAAGATGGACTTAGAAGGAATTTTAGGAATTGGGACATGAGGTATCTTACCATAGGCATAATGAATTCTTGTGTTTTATTAGTGGTTAAAGTAATCACTGGCCTTTCTATCCAAGATTTGAATCAAGTCCAGATCACATTCTAGTGACATTGCATCATTTCATCTCTTGGAATTACAACTATAAGACTATCAATGTTGCAAGGAGTATTGTCACTTGGCATATTTCCTAAGGGAGGTGTTTATTCATGGCACTTTATTTTATTTTTTATATTTTTGAGAAGCCACCTACCTTTAGGCATGGCTAACATGTGTTTCTAGTAGACCCCTAGAAATTTAATCTATGATCTTTTATTTTTTATCTATGTTAACCTTGTCAAGGTAGCACTTATTTTATTCTTACTTCCATTTTTCATTAGATCTACAAGGATATAATACAACCTTAACAACATGATAGAACTCACAACGGTAATCCAAAAGAATCCATAAATCCCCTTAATGTCACACACTTTATGTTCTGACTTGGTTCTTCACTTTTCTGTCTAGGAATAATGATCAAAAGTTTATTCTTAGTTGTATGATGGAAAGGAATGTCATTATAGACATGGTAAAAACCTCTTATTTATGGAATGGATGGATTGATAATGTGGACTTACTATTCAAATAATCAATCCCTTATGATTTGATAACATAGAGAAATTCACTTTATTGAACTACATTTTTCCCTTATTCATAATTTTTCTTATTAGTAATCAAAATTACTTACAAATGATTTGAAAATAAAGCATGAAAGAAATGAAAAAGATAGTAAGAAATTATGAAAAGAGGTAAAGAATGAAAAATGTTAAAAGAATGGAAAATGTCGAAGAATTAAAAGACATGGCAAAGAATGTAAAAAATTTAATAAATGAAAAGTATCAAAGAATGAGAAAATATTAAAGAATGTAAAAAATGAAAAGAAAATGAAGAATTCAGTAAGGTACCTACAGTTCTAAATTGAACACCCATCTCCNGATTATAATAAAGGACCTTGTCACCCAATTGTTTGGTTATATGCATTATCCATGTATCATGCCTAACTTTGGAATAATGCTTATGGACTTCACTACTCATAAGTGCTACTAGCTAATTCTCATCTAGAAGATTCAGGTTCATTAGATGTTCCTTTTGGGCTAAGATTAGATTAAGGTCAATTTCACTGGCAGTTACTAAAGTGTGAAGCTCTACCTAGATCGAGAGTGTTGGCAACTTATCATAGACTAACTCATATGGTATGTATCCTATAGGTAGTTTCCAGGATGTCCTATAGGCCCATAGAACATCATTTAATTTAATACTCCAATTCCTTCTAAACCTACTAACCATCCTAGTGAGTATTCTAGTAATTTCATGGTTAGTTACTTTAGCTTGACCATTTTCTTGGGGATGATATGGTGTTATTAGCTTATGGTTTACCCAAAGTTGTTGCATGATTTTCTTTAATGTAGCACTCGTGAAGTGAGTCTCATTGTCTAATATAAGCATTCTTGGTACTCCAAATCTATTCAACACATGTTGTTGAAAAACGTTGACATCTATCTTTGCTATGCAGTCTTTTACAGCTACTGCCTCTACCCACTTTGTGCAATAATCCACAGTCACAATAATATAGACTTTTCTGTTTGAGATCAGTTGAATGGATCCCATAAAACTAATTTTCCAAATATCAAAAGGCTCTAGTGGCTATATCCAATGTTGTGGCCCTTCATATTAGGCTGTAATTCCTCCATCCCTTTGGTAGCATTCACAAGAATGTGCAAAAATGTGGGCATCTTTGAATAAAGTAGGCCAAAAGGAGCAGACCATTAGTAGTTTGAGTGTCATTCTATGTCCTTTGTAGTTGCCACCACATGGACCTTCATGGACATCTTGTAAAAATCTCTACTGGTCATGATTTGGTACATATCATCTAATGAGCCCATCTGCATGAATCTTTTACAAATTGCCATTAATTTCCATATATCATTTTGCTCTACAAAGGAATTACTCACATTTTTTTCTATTTCATTCAACATGAAGCTCTTGCGTTGTTAGATAAGTTAGGTACTCTACAGTCCATGGCTTCCCTATTGAATCTACAACCTTTACTGTTATGATAAATAGACCCTCATTGGGAAACTGATCTAATAAAGTTTCCACTAGATTGTATGAATCCCATTTCAAACTTGATAAATGATTAGCTGCTACATTTTTTTCTCCTTTCTTATCAATCATCATGATGTTAAACTCTTGGAGAATAACAAGCCATCTTATCACTCTGGGACTAATAGCTAGTTTGTTCATAAGAAATCGGATGGCACTATGATCAATGTGGACATAGAATTGGTAATTGAGAATGTAATGTCTAAACTTTTCAAGTGTGTACACCACAACCATCATCTCCTTTTCAGTTATAGTGTAATTTAATTATTCCTTGGCAATGCTCCTACTAGCAAAATGTATGCAATATGGTCTTTCGTAATCATCAAGTTGTGTTAGTACTACACTAAGTGCATAGTTAGAAGCATCAGTCATGATATGAAAATGCCTTGAACAATCCAAAGCTTGAAGGATTACTGTCTCAACTAATTTTTGCTTTAGATCTTCAAATGTCTTTTCACATGACTTAGTCCACTCAAAGGGCACATCCTTCTTCGTGAGTTCTACAAGTGGTTTAGCTATCTTTGAAAAGTTTTCGATGAACCTCCTATAGTATCTCATATGGCCTAAAAAGGATCTTATATCTTTCATTATCTATGGTCATTGAGTGATATTTTAGATGAATTTGATATTTTTTGGATCTACCTCAATACCCTTCTAGGAGATTTTATGTCCCAGTACTATGCCTTCATAGACCATGAGATGGCTCTTCTACCAGTTGAGCTTCAAATTGGTTTCAACACATCTTTTAAGTACCTACTCCAACCAGTCCAGTGCTTGTTTGAAATCTAGCTTGTACATGGAAAAATCATCATAAATACTTAAACACCATTGCCTATTTACTTCTAGAAGATACTTAATACTAGTCTCTAGAAGGTGGCTGGTGCATTGCAGAGACCAAAGAACATCTATCTGTAAGCAAACATTCCCCATGGACTGGTGAATGTTTTTTTCTCCTAGTCTTCAAGTGCAATGTGGATCTAATTATATTCGCTATACCCATCTAGAAAACTATAATACTCATATCCTACAATTGTGTCTAGGACCTGATCAATAAATGGCAAAGGAAAGTGACCCTTGAATGTGGTAAAATTCAACATCAAGAAGTTAATGCATACACACCATTTTCCCTCCTTCTTTGGAACAATCACTAAAGAATTGACCCATTCACTATCTACAATAGGATAGATGAATCTTGCCTTTAGCAACTTCTCTAATTTTTTCTTGATTGCCTCCTTTAGTTTAGGATTGAGCCTTCATTGAGGTTGGAGTTTCAGTTTAACTTTAGGATCTATATGAATCTGGTGTTGAAAAATTCATGGATCAATTCTCGTGATCTCATTATAAGACCATGTGAATATTGTAGGTTATTTGTTAAGCACTTCCAGTAGTTTTCTTTTCTATTCTTTTTCTAGGCTAGTGTTGATAATCACTAACTTCTTGTTGTTCAAAAATGCATATTCCAATGTTGCCAATAGGGCTCAATTCTAGAGATTTTGGTTCTTTCATGTTTGGAATCTCTAGGTATTCCCAATTTGTTTCTTCTTCCTGATTGATTTGAGGGTAGGAGTTTCCTTTCCTTAGATATTCTAACTTATCAATTTCTACAACATAAGTACTAACAATTTCTTCATTCAGCTCCATGTACTTGTTAGATTGAGTTTCTTCACTTGTAATTAGCCACTAGGTGCCTTCTTGTTGGGTGGCTACTACATACAAACAATTTTGCACACATCTTGTTTCTACACATCTATTGCATGCCTTAATATCCTATCGTTTGATAGCCTAGATTCTTTGCATGCAATTGCACCCATTATCGTTGTATGAGATATATGGGACTCTTTATCTTTGTACTATTCTAGCTTCATCTTCCTTCAAAATTTCCAAGGACAACTCACAAATTCCAAGCTTAGCATCCACAGTGCTAAGCAAAGCTCTTCCCATGATAATTAGGAATTCTCCCTTGTTTTTTCCCATGTGAATGACTAGAAAATTAGTAGGGTAGGACCAGCCATTGATGGTAGTAATTACATCATCCACCTATCCAAGTGGAACTATGATTGACTAGTTCGCAAGCTCTAAGAGAATGTTACTTTTCTTTAGTGGTGGTAGGTTCTAGGCCTAATACATGTCTTGAGATATCAGGTTTACTTTGAACCCAAAATCCAATAGAGCTTTGCATGGCTTTTGTTCTACTATTTGGAGATAAACTAAGGAACTTCTTGGATCAGTTCTCTTCTATGAAATACCATAATCCAATGAGTTATTATCTAAGTAAGCATGGAAATTGTGACATTTGAACTTGATGAAGTTAGAAGCTTGCTACATTAAAAAGGACTTGATGTAGATGGAGTGGAAGTGGATGTGTTCCTCATCAATTGAATCTTTTTTGGACTCGTTTTGAAGAATGATTGTTTCCTAGATTGAGATTTATAGGTAACCATCTCCTTATGCATATTAACTACCCTAGTAGCATTCTTTTGCTGTGGTTGTGACAGTAAATCCCCTAATATAATAGGAGGTGGCACTAGTGATAGAGGATTTAGGTGCTAATTAGAATGACTAGTATTGGTGGATACAAATATGGGTTTGGATCTGTCCTTGGATGCATTGATCTATGGTATTCTACTAGATAGTACTATGAGGTTTGAATAGCTAAATTACTAGGTGATATTAGACATTGGATAAAATATCCATATGGATCTAGCTATCTGTATGGAAATCATTGGCATGGTGGTGGCATAGCCCATGTTTGAGGCTATTTCCACTACTAATAATAGTGCTCCTATGGCTGCAAGAAAGCTCCACTAGGAAAAGACATTGGTTGGAGGTCCTGTCGGTAGTTACCTTGAGGATAAAGTAACTATTTGGGCATCTATTTTTTAACAAATTTGGGATTGAGTATGTGTGCCTTTGTCTCTTATAAATGTGTCATGATGAGACAACATCCCTTGGGATGTTCGTACTAACACACAGTGCAACCTTCCTCATCTATGGAGATGGTGTCGAAGCACTTAGCCACTAAGAAACTTTTCCTTTTCATCCAAACTATTTCTTCTTCCTCTTATCTTTTCCTTTCTCAATGGCTTGCTAAATTCCTTCCTCCACAATCTTCAATGTAGTTAAAAATTTTTCATCAATGGAATCCCACATTTTCTATACTTTGGTTGCGATGTCATTTATAGATTTTTGGAACAACAAAGTCTTTGTTTGAATGGCCTGACCCAAGGTTTCCTTGCCTTGTGTATCATAGACTCATGCATCTCTTTTTTGAATTGATAAATCTTTGTTATACTCTTCAACCAATTCCCTCTTTCTTAGCTCACCTTCCTCCTTTGCCATTTGGTCGAATAGCCTTTGGTTGTCATTGACAATCATTTCTAATGACCTACCTTAGGTGTAAACCCTAAGAGTCTCTCTATTTTTGCTCCATGGCCCAACTACAATGTGCTTGAGCTTTTTCCTTGGTGAAAATCCATGGCCTAGGCATTTGTGCAATAGTAAATAGTATCTATCCATTGCCACATCAAGGATCTTATGAGTTTCTTTCTTCCATCCCTGGATTTTTTTTCTTAAGTTTGACACTCATGAATAAGTTTAATATTTATCATTAAAGAGTTCAACCATGGTACTCCAATGTTTGATTGATTCATGTTCTAGTGACCTATACTAGCTCTTAGCCTCCTTCACAAGTATTCTAAGAAATAGCTTTACCTTTTGCCAATCAGTTTTGATGTTTTGTAGGATGCAAGCATCATGGAAAGCTTAAGGTGATGTTGTGGATCAGAATTATAGCCACCTTTAAATCTTGGCATGTTGTTCATGTCTAGCCATTTAATTTGGCTACCCCTCACATGCATGGTTGGGATGTGAATAGCTTCCTAGATGTTGATCATGCTATGAGTTTCCATTATGGGTTTAACGTCTCAATCATGTTCATGCACTCAATTATAATAATACCCCCTTCTATGCTCATCCCTTTCACTATTTCTATGATCCCTTCATCTACGCTACTTATATTATTCATCTCCCAAACCAAAATGTCCCAAACAATGGTCATGATGGTCATGGCAGTTATGAGGTCTTCTTTCTTCCTTGTCATGATCCTTGTACTTTCACCTCCTTCCATTAGAGTCTTCTGACAATCATGAGGATGTAGATGAGGCAATAGGAGAACGGTGCAGAATTCTCCTCTTGCGATGACTTTGATGTTCATCTCTATGAGATCTAGTAGGAACTCTTGGCCTTGAGTCTTGCTTGTACCTTGATTCTTTCACCTTCTACCTAAGCTTCTCTACTAGTTTAGAGTGTGATTTATTCTTAATAGGTTCATCTAGTCAAATGATAGGCATTTGTGAGAGGAACTCATGATTATGATGGAGTTGTTCAACAATGAACGTATCTCCATCAAGCTCATCCAAGATAATAGTAAAATTGATTATCTTTCCATTGTCTTATTCATGTATTGATTCCATGGCTTGGTCTTTCCTTAACTACTCATTAGTAGGTTCATATGTATGATTCATGTATTTGGTTTCATGATACCCTCCAATTTCTTCACTTAGTTTCATCCCCTTGAGAGTAGTTTGGAGCATAAGGGGTGCTAAACGTTTTGGTGGTAGAAAATTGTTCCCTTGTAGATCTCTTCACTTAAGTTGCCCATCCTAATGAAAGATGAATGTGCAATCAGGATAGTAAAGATCACAATGAGTGTATGAGATTCTTGTCTGCATCGACACACTCTAGTCTTCTTCTTCTTCAATTCTGTTACTGCTTCTCCTAAATTCCTTGGCACATGATGTGATATTCTTGTTTGAAGCCATGTTATATTTTTTAGATTTTTTTTAAATGTTCTTTTCTTAGGGTTATGAAATTTAACTTTGTGTTTTAGGTACAACAAACTTTGATAAATCAATTACTACGCATACATTGACTTGTCCCCAATAATGGTGTCAATGATGAGTAGTGGAGTAATCCAACACCCAACCATACAAGTTACAAGTGTTCACATGTAGCCTGATCATAATCTATGGATGAGGTAATGTGATTATACTAGTAATTGATTTAATTTGATGATCATTGTCTTCCCGCATGAGCTAGTAAAATCTATGTGTATAGTTTAACTAATAGTGAGATGTATGATAATTGATGTTATGTAGGCCATCTTACTCCTAGTAAACATAAGGTAAATGGAAGTGGTTCCTAGGTCTAAGGAAAATGGTAAATGAATCTAGTCTATCCTAGGTGATGGATATTCATTCCTGATTCTCTGCACATGTCTTGAACTTATGTAATTATTACTAGGATTACCAAGGACTTTGCTACTAGGCAAACTAAGCAATAATACTACTGGGTTATCAAATGATCATACTTTATGCTCAGAATCAATCATATCCATTCCTCTTAATAACAACAAAAGTAAAATTCATAGAAAAATAAATAGTAATTAAAAAATAGTAATTAGTTGGCTAAGTGAAAATAGTAAACATTATTCTAATTAAATAGTAAAGAAACTAAGTGGATGCTACAATGGTAAAAAGTAATCTAGATCTTTATTTTTGTTCACACTTGTGTTCAAGTATAAGATGCTCAAATAAAGACTATGTACAATCACTCAACACCACACTACGAGCATATACTCTATTGCTAAACTACAAAAATAAGCTCCAAGAGTTTGGTAAGGTTAAAATAAAATTGTTCATTGATTATGCACCTAAGTGTCGAATTTATAGGCAAGCATGTGTGGTACAATATCATATATCCAATGTCGCATCATAGGCTTTGATATCGGATATGTGATATTGTGGCTCTGATATCGTAGCTAGTCAAAAACACCATTTATCATTGGAGTTACCAAGCCAAGACTTGTACCACTAGGCTAACACATCATTGTTACCTATTAGTTTTTTATCATTTAATTGATAATGGTAGTAACTTAGAAAGCTAGAATAAATGGTATGATACAAGCTCCCTAGAGTGACAATTAACTTCCAAGGAAGGCATTTTCTCATGCATGTGTTACTTATCGGGAGCAAAACACTAGTTGTGAATGTGCAAAGAAACAACACCTACTAGTAGAGTTACCTAGAGGTAGGAGATACTCTATCAATGTTATAGAAGTAATTAATATTGGGATTTTTTTTCTTACATCCACCATGAACTCTTGGATCTATGGGACCAATTTCAAAAATACTTTTTTATAATAATGAGGTATTAGCCTAGGGGTAAGACTCTTAATTTGAAAGCTCTAAGTCATGAGTTCAATTTTAGTGGGTAATACTAAGTTATAAAGTTTTGATTAAACTATATTACAATTCTTTTGGAGTTCCAACACCCTCCCTCCTAAGAATTCCTTTTATGGAATTTTTATTATAACTTAATGTTTCTTAGTGGAATCAAACCTATAACCTAGGATTACCAAACTAAAGACTTATACCACTAAACTAAAAAAATTAAAAAATAACAAATCAAAGAATGAGATTTGTGGCTGACATATGTTTGGAAAATGGGTACCCAGTTGAAATAACGTTGAGCTCTTCCTCTAGAAAAAGAGAAGATAATCTCGTGTATAACATACAAAGCTAAAGAAACAAACCTAAAATGTGCCTTGTGCTTCTCCTCTCTCTAATGGACATGGAAAAATATGCTTCTAATCTAATCCTTCTACTCCAAATACTAGTAGTTAAGCATCTTTTTCCCATCCTTTTTTTCCATCCTTTTTAGAAAGTAGCAAACAATATTTCTTCCCATGCTTTTTAAAACTATTTTGTGGTGGTCAAAGTCTATTTAATTAGAAAAGACAATTCAATTAGAATGAGTGTGCCAAATTTCCAAAGGAGAGAGAACATTTCCAAGCAACCAAAAATCACAACAAAATACTATTAATGTGAATGCCTAGGCTATCATGAAATAATGTAACTAAAATTGAAACACGAGTACCCCATAATGATTCTTGTAGTTCTGTAAATTTAACATCTACAAAATTCATTATTTGTATTTGTAAATGCATGATGATATCATGATAGAAAAATGCATGCATAATATTTTCTCATAACATATTTGCAAAGAAAAAATCATGGAAAGCATTCATCGGTTCATTTCTCCCTGATGGAAATATAAATAGCAATATTGATCATGCTCCTTATTGCTAGAAGAGATTCATCATAATCATCTAATTCATCATGGTCCTTGTTATGACCATGACCTCTTCTGTGTGATTTTTGATGCCTTCTATCATGTCTATGTCCTTGTTCTATATCTTTAACATGATCACCTCCTTTGTCTTTGTTCATGTTTTAATCTCTTTTGTTGTCTCCATCAAATCATTTTTCATCACCTCTTCATTTGCATCTACGCTCATCCTCGTCAAAGCTTGAAAATGAGGATGATGAAGAACTTGGAGAGCAATGTCAACTTACTCTCTTGTCATGACCCCTTCAATTATCTTTTAGTGGCCTAGAGGTCCTCCATACATCAGGTCCTATTCTTGACTTTCCTTGGTTACTTACCAAGGTTGAGCATAGCCACGAGTTAGCTATATTGCCTACATTAAAGATGGTAGGATTCTAGCATTATGATCTCTATGAATGATAATTAATATATTCCTTTTCAAACAATGAGGTTAATGAGATGGTAGCACATTTTCCCTTGGTTGCTTCATTATGTGTATCCATGAAACAATTTTTGCGGAGTTGGGCCTCAATAGGTTGATAAGGCCTAGAGATTTCATCAGCTATCCTATAGTCAATTACAACAGTTTTTAGTCCAACTCTCATTAATGTTGCTATTAGCATTGATGGAATTGCACAATTAGGTGGCAACACAATGTTGCCTTTTAGGTCTCTCCATCTTATTTGCTCAATCTAATGAAGAACAAAAGCAAACTCCAAATGTTAGTAGAGGACTCTAACTTAATAGGATACATCATCTTTGCTCTAATCGATTATGTTAGTTCCCCTTATAAAATTGTCAACAAATGGAAGATCGTTCTTGTGAGAAGCAAACATTTTCTTAGTAAGTGTGTAATTTAATAAAATATTAATATTTACCAAATGACACATCTATGCTCAAAACCAATCGTACTTATTCTACCACATTCTAATGTGCATGGAAATAGATATTATTCTAGGTACAAGAAAAAGTAAACATTAAGCTAATTACATAAAAAAAAAAGGGACATATGAAATAAAATCTATGTCAATTCAAAGTGCTACAATTGAGTGAAACAATCTTGATCTTTATTATTGTTCATGCAATGTATTTAGGTACAATGCACTTAAATAAGGACTCCTTACAATCACTTCACACCACAATACGAACACTTGTTGACTCTTTTCTAATTTCTACATACTTGAACTAACAAAGTCCTCCTAGAATTAATGCTACATATGCTATACATGCAAGAGGTATACTTGTATTTATAGGCATTTATGGTTTTTGCGTCAACCTTGGCTATGTCAACAGAAAGACTACTTGTTAGCAATGTCTATCTTTGAGAATGACAAGTATTTTTGAGGTAAAATTACCCATTTCTAGAAAATGTCTGACAGATTCACACACTACATGGTGGTCTCACTTATATTAGAATAGAAAAAATTTCAAGTTTTTGATATATTTTATATGATTCTTAAAAGCATCATCAAGAAAGTGGTCCAAGGTTGATAATTCTAGCTATAACAACTTGGGCAAGTATTCTTGAATGTCATCTAAATTTTAATTAATTTAAAAAAGGATAAGTGAGAAAAACATGTTCTTAATTTGTGTTTATCTCTTGGAAGATTAATTGAATGTGTTTTCTCAATCAAAAAGTAGTGAGACCCCTTCTTGATTATTCTTGAAAATGTCATAAGTGGTCTAATATTGATAATTCTAGCTCAAGCAACTTGACGAAGTATTTTGCTTGAATGTCATATCTAAGTCTTGATTGATTAAAAAAAGAACAATTGAGAAGGCAATTATAAGTGATTGTTTTGTTTCAAGTCAAAAGTAGTGATACTCCATAGGAATTGAATGCATAATTTGGCATTTCGAAATAAAAAATCTTATCACTAGGCTAACACCTCATTTTTTTTCTAATTATAGATATTTTTGAATGAATTCTATCTAATCTCTCTTCTAAGGTCCTTTGGGTTCAAAATTTCTTTCATATTTCATTTTTGAAATCACTCTTCACCCTATGTTGAAACCACCCAATAAATGTAACTGTGATAAGCATCATTCGGTAAAATTTTAGTAATACACCATATTATCCGTGTGTGAGAATGCTGAAGAAATGTGCATAGGCTTAGTGCTTCTATTAAAATCAACAATCTTCGTAGCTGAGTAATGGTCTCGTGGTTGAATATTCAAAATTTGAAGGTGAAAATAATAGAACCCTATTATTGAACACTTTATGGTATTCCCAAGCTTAACTTGAAATTAAGTTTTGGCTTCCGTTATTTCTCATCATCATCATCGTTATGTTAGCTTGCAAAAGAGACAACCACGGGGCTGCGCACGGAGTGAGCGCCGTCGGACCAGACAAGGGCGCCGAACACCGTCTCGTTGGACGCAGAAGCCGCCGTCGTAGAGGGTCGTGTGGAGGTCGTAGAGGGTCTCTTCCAGCAGCGATATGACTCCCGGTTTGGCCTCCATCTGCTTCGCCTCGGCAGCCGTGAGCTCCGAAGCAAAGCCGTGGAAGGCAAACTTGTATTGGAAGGAGATTTTGGAGGGATGGCAGACGAGCAAGGCGTGCCAGTCATTTACCGTGGAGTAGACGCTGGGGTGCTTCGTCGGCTCCGTATTGACAATGTACGTGGAGGTGGTCAATTGCTGCTGAGATTGAGCCAGTTGCAATTGCAATATCAAAATCAAATGCGTTAACAGGAGAAGAAGACGAAGATGAAAATTCATGGCTGATTTTGAGAATAATAAGCTAATTCCAATTCCAGTTGCAGTTTTAGTTTTGGCCATGATTCTGCGCTGCATTGCTTAGTCTTGGTGTACTTTATATATACGTAAAACTCTTGGTGTACTTTATATATACGTAAAACTCAGGTTCTGTACTAACGTGCAGCCACCTGAAAAGGTGAACCAAAGAGAGTGGAAAATAAAAGCTTATCCCAAGGCCTATGCACCCGGAGATTCGGGATTCTGATAAATTTTTACGAACTGTTCGCATTGGATTCCGGCGTACAGAAACGCATTAAATCCGCAATGGGTACGTATTTCATAATTTTTAATGAATTGTCTCGATCTATACATATACATTGAAATAGTCACCTTGCCCTGCCTCGTATTCTTGCCTTGTTCTCGATGTCTGCATTTTGCATTAAAATCTTCTCTATCTTTTCCTGTTCTGAATCTTACCAGAAACTTCATTTCATTGTTAAGTGGGCAGCCTGGAATCAAGATTCATGGCATCGGCATGACACAGATCACAAAAAACAAGGGAGCACGAATGAATAAACAAACACACGGAAATCACGAAAGGCCGAAGGGCCAAGTTTGATCATACGGAAATCAAGTTTGGGACGGGGCATACGAGCAAAACAGTGCATTTGCATGGATTGGCCTTTGGGAGCGTCAAAGGTTCCGCCATGACTCACATATTCACGCGTTTTTATTGGTCATTGCTGGTTTTTGCTCTTCTTCTCAAATCTCTGCTGGAAATAGAGAAAGCAAAACAAGGTCATCATCATGGGTCATGAACTTGATGACAGATGGATACTTCAACTTTTTTTAACATCTGTTTGCTTATGACTTATGAGCCAACGAAGCTCACCAGCACATTTTTACTTTCCCTTTCATCATGACTAGTGCCAATTCCCAGTATGGAAAGGTTTGTAGGTGAGGTGAGTTACTAGGTTGTGCTTGGTTTAGTTAAGTTGTATCTACTTGTAATGTTGTCGTTTTCAACATGGCCCTACGACTACGTGATTTGTTATAAATTTGGTTGAAGCTTCAAGCTTAATTTCATTCTTGGAAAGATTGGATTAAGTAACAAAAGGGTTTCATTTTATTGCTCTTGAGGAAGCAAATGGATTCCATGCCCTCTATACCTTTGCAAATTTTCTTGCTTCAGTTTAATGGTGATATTGCAATCTTCTGTGCAATTTTTAAGCATTAACAATATTTTGGATTTACATTGTACTTGTTATATATTCTACAATGTTTTTTTGCGATATATGAGATTTAATTTTTTAAAAAAAACTAATATATTTAAATTTTCTTTATCATGTCCCCAGCTACGAACCTGTCCCCACTTTGTCTTGAGGCACATGTACCCAAACACGTTCAGAATCACGAATCCTCGATTCTTTGCTTCCACGAATTAGATTCTTTTGATGCATAGCCAAAAGTAGACATACTAGACCAAAACCAGAAATTCAAAGGGTGTAGCCAATGATGGTGCGCTATGGAGGATTGCTTTTGCTTGTGACGCTTGACTCAACTCTGTCCTTGGGTCTTTGGCTTTCTTCTTCTTTAGATTGGATTTGACAAGTACATTTGAGAAGTGCTTGTCATTAAAATAAATATTTATCAGAGATTTGTTTCTTGCCATGGGAATATTTTTATTTTTAATTGAATTTATCCTAAGGTATTTATTTATCTATGACTTGGGCTTGAGATTAGGTATAGGCACCCATAGAAAAGAGGTTAGGTCGTTTTCATTTAATAAAGAACATTGAGCCTCTAAAGTATGATCTTCTTTTAGAATAAGGTTAAATATACATAAAAAATATTACAAATTTATTAAAATTTCTCATTGAGTGAATATATTTATTTTAAATTAAAAATTAAATAATAGAGTTTAAATTTTTCAATTTATATTTTAGAACTCTTATCATTTGGAGTGATGGCAATTGGCAAGGTATTTGTTTCTTAATGGTAAAACCTGAGTTTCAACTTGGACACAACTATCAAAAAGAGATTACACTTTCATCATTTAATGAATGAGCATTGAACCTTTGGGTGATGACCTTTTTCCATGATGAGGTTAGACCTACATTAATTTGATGAATGAGCATTAAAGCTTGCAATGATTACCCTTTTCAAAAGTTAGATTAGGCTTACATTTGTTTAGTGAATGAGCATTAATCCTCTACATGACCCTTTTTCAGAGTGAGGTTAGACTTGTTTATATGGAAAATGACCATTAAACATTCAACAATGACTTTTTTTCTTCAAAGTTTAGAATTTTAAATATAAATTCATGTCTATAGGATAAAGGAAGGTACCATCATTTGAAGGGATAGTAAGGTGTTTCTTTCATATGTCATTCAATGATGAACTTTTCTATAATTTGTTTTCAAAAGTTCAAAATTTTATCTACATATCCAAATCCAAAGGATAAAGGAAGGGGCTATCATTGGGAGTGATGGTAAGATGCTTGTTTATCCTATCATAAGACTAGGGTTCAAGCCTAGGTGCAGCCACTCAAAAATAGGTTGAGGTTTTGCTCATCTATAGACCTTTCCGCCTTGTCAAGATATGGATTGAGCCTTCACATTATGGCTTTTTGGAATCAAAGAAGCACACACCTAAAGCCATAAAGATCTTATAAGTCAACAACCAAAGGACCCAAAATTTATTGTTTGATGGGTTTGGACAATGAATAGTGGTGTCTAAAATGACTTGTGGTTCAATAACTAAAACACAAATGGCTTTCATTTCTCTAATTTCAAAATATCTTATCTTATAAGTTAACAACCAAAGGACCCAAAATTTATTGTTTGATGGATTTGGACAATGAACAACGATATCTAAAATGACCTATGGTCCAATAACTAAAACACAAATGACTTTCATTTCTCTAATTTCAAAATGGCTTATCTTTAAGTCAACAACCAAAGGACCCAAAATTTATTGTTTGATGGATTTGGACAATGAATAGTGGTATCTAAAATGACCTCTGGTCCAATAAGTAAAACACAAATGACTTTCATTTCTCTAATTTCAAAATGTCTTATCTTATAAGTTAATAACCAAAGGACCCAAAATTTATTGTTTGATGGGTTTGGACAATGAAAAATGGTATCTAAAATGACCTGTGGTCCAATAACTAAAACATAAATAACTTTCTTTTCTCTAATTTAAAAATGTCTTATCTTATAAGTCAACAACCAAAGGATCCAAAATTTATTATTTGATGGGTTTGGACAATGAATAGTGGTATCTAAAATAACTTGTGGTCCAATAACTAAAACACAAACAACTTTCATTTCTCTAATTTCAAAATGTCCTATCTTATAAGTTAACAACCACGATGGTGGTCATGCAGTACTAGGATGCAGTAGGAGCCACAGAAGTGATCGTAGACCACATTAAAGAATCATTCAATGTGCTTGTTGTGCCACCAGAAAATCTTACAGGAGCACGGGATGCTCAAACTCTGGTCGGAACCTCAATGACTCCTACGGAACATGAGGATGTACTTGATCGATTGCTACACACAAGACAGGTAATGACGTCCTTGTTTGACATCCCACAGAATGTTACAATAATATAATTAGACCTCATTTCCACCAAAGGGAAGCTGGTCTTGACAGAGATGAGGTCCAAACATGCAGAAGCAGAAGTGCAAAGATTGTAAGAAAGGTTTGTAACCCTGCAAGCAGCACAGCGGGATCCCTCTCAATTCATTCCTGTAGACCAGCTGGACACTTTCAGAATAGAGCAACTTACTAAACTAGTGGTAGAGAATAAAAGGGTGGTGGAAGAAAAAGAGAAGGCTGTTTGGGATGCCTCTGCAGCACAAGCACAAATTTACACACACGCCAAGGCACTCAAAGCTTTACAAGAGGAAAATAAACAACTTGTTGCTAACAACCTTCGATTGACCTCTATGGAGAAACAAAAGAATGTTCTCGAAGAAGATTTTCAACAGTTGTGAGAACAACTAATCAAGGTCAACCAAGACATGAACCATTTAGCCAGGGAAAATTGAACCCTCTCGATGGAGAAGGTACACGCCATCCGTCAGAAGACGGCCATTAAAATAAGTGCGTGGCAGAATGAGGCTAAATGGCATGAGAAATTGAAGGAGCGTTTCTGCAATCAGGTGGGGATGTATAAGCAAATCATCGAGAAGAAGATCCATATGGCCAAGGCCCACATCAACGCTCTCAATGTTCAACACACTGACTGGCAGGCCATATTGGACACATACAATTTTGCCCACCAGGCAGAAGTTAAGAGCCGGGACTTGCAGATCCAGGACCTTATAGAATACATGGATTTGGCAAACCTACAGTACGCTAACCTTGTCATGTTAATAGTAGGATGCCCGAGAATAGAGCTTGAGCAACAGGTAGCCACCACCTACATCANCTAGTTCTTGGTGGCGGTGGCTCCTCCATGGGTGCCTTTCCCTTGTCTTGTNTTTCAAATTCTAAACTTGAGGTGGTTAAAGCAAGCTACTAGGGGTAGAAAGGTGTCACAATAGACTTGGCTCAATGGCTCATAGATTTTCAAGAATACATAGATAAAGCTAGAGCCTACGAGGAGGAACGATGGGTGTTTGCGGCTTGGTATGTCAAGGAAAATAAAATGTTTCCGCAACTACCCTACCCATGGGAGGTGCCAACTCCATCAAACATCGAAACATTGGCATGGATGGCACAGGATCCCCGAACTAAAGAGGAGAAACTCNAGTCATGAATTTGTTGTTGTGATATCGCGTACGCTATATCACATACACGATATCACAGCCTAGACGCAATATCGCGTACACGATATCAAAGCCTGCCTCATCATCTATAAATAAGAGGTAGGTAAATTTTGTAAGAGATTTTTGAAGTTTAAGTTTTCAATAGTTTTTAGGATGTCAGTTTTTCCTCTCAACCCTTTTCTCCTAGTGCATGCCCCCAGTGTGATGATTGTATTTGTACAGCATCCTTATTCGAGTGTGATGTACTTGGAGACGCACATGACTGGCAATAAAGATTGAGATTACTTCATCATTGCAACATCCACTCTACTTAAATTATTTAATTGTTATTGTTATTTATTGCTTTCTTAGTTAATATCTCTCTACCCTTTTCTCCTAGTAATGTGGAATGAGTACGACTGAATCACAAGCATTTAAGTGTGACTACTTGGCAACCCAGTAGCGTACTTAGGCCATGAGCTTGGTAATCCCAGTGTTAGTCGTGCACGAGGTCCAAGATGTGTACGAATGATTAAGGAACAGATGCTCATCGCACTTAGGCTAGTTTAGACTCTCTCTTACTCCCTCTCTCCTAGTTTAGCTGATATTATTTCCCATCATCCTTAGGAGTAGCATTAGTGTAGGAACACATCATACACCTCACTCTAGACTAAAACATACATGACAAAGCTAATATTAGTCCATGTGGGAAGACAACGAACTACGATCTATGAGTAACTATCTAGATACCACAACTAGTCTGTCTACGGAGTTTGATCGGATCGTGCGTGAAGTCTTCGTATTCGTATGGTTGAGTGTAGGGGTACCTCGCCACTCATCAGGAGCCTTAAAGCATGAGAACAAATATAATGGTAAAGCTTTAAGGAATGCATATAGGAGTTGGACCCTCCCAACCTGAGACAATCATTTCTTCTTCCATCGAAAAAGTCTATTAGAAACCTTATGCATGACTTCATCCTAAATAAAAACCTTTATTTGACTAAAAAATAAAATAATTTCTAAATATTTGGTAGGANTGTTTCTTATAAACATAAATAAAGGCAGCATCATCCCAACACATGAAAGCATAACTTACTCGATGATGATGAACCCCTACTAGCCACTACAAGCCTAACACAAATACAAGAGGCTGTTTGAATCTCCCATAGGCATCGTAAAGAGAGCCACCTACCCAAGCTCGATTTAAACAACTTTTCCAATATCTCAAGAGGCTATGACTTAGATCCACAACAACATTTACAAGCCTTCTATGATGCCTGTACATGGAACAACATTGATAACAGTTGACAAAATCTCAAGCTCTTTCCTATGACACTTGTTGGCCAAGAAAAAGTATGGTATAGATCATTAAAACCAAATT
>MNCI01005975.1:215882-228393 GCA_015680685.1 Gnetum montanum
TTAACTATACGAACTACAAACCCATCAATTCCAAGAGCTTATTAAGTGGGTAGCAAAAGAAGAAGGAGAAATGGCTAGATGGGAGAGTGTTGAAAAACATCAATGGGACCAAAATCTCAATTTAACAGAGGTCCATAATCACAAAAAGGAGAAATCAACCTATCTCAAGAAGGAAGAACCATCTTTGCCAGTACAACAATCATTAGAGGAAGTCAAGGAAAAGATCAATAAGATGATGGAATGGATGCATAAAAAGTGTGGGGAATATATCAATAATATTGGAGATAGAGTTTTGGCAACCTGAGAAGCAGGACAAAATATCATTAGATGATCGGAAAGAAGGGATGAAGAAAATAAGAGCTCAACTGTCAATCATACGTATGAATGTAACATTTTCCTGTACGACCACCCCAAGGCCAATGTCCAATCTTTTTTACATTTATATGAGCATTGGGGAAGCACGTTACACCTAGAGTTCATACAAAGATACTGTGTTCGATCACAGTGGCAATAATCCCAGTCGTGGGGGAAGCCATCCCTAAATTGGAGACATCCTTCATATCATCTAAATCTAAATGTTTATCTAGTTCAACATCTTGTTTCCCTGACTGGGTCAACATACTTTATCTTGCCGCATTATTATTCTCCTCAATACTATCAGCCCATGTCCTCAACACAACCACCGCCTTGTGTACCTTACACTTCTCCTAAACTTCAACATTCTCATCCTTTCCCTCCTTCTACATCGCCACCAACTGTTCCTAAAGTGTCTGCACCACATCAACAACCCATGAATGTTACTTGTGCTACTATTTCCAACAGTAGTGAGAGACCTCCTCAACATCAAAGGCATCCCTTCTTTAGACATGACTGTAGGAAGGGACAACACAGTTCCAAGGCCACTGCATTCTCCAACTCAATACAAGTCCAACACTATGGTGCATCCTTTTCTTTGAACTCAACACCTCGTGTTACTTCATCAGGGTCATCAATTAACACTCCAACAACCATACATCCCAATGAATATAGCCATGGAGAGCGACATCCTGATCCTTGCATACCATCTTACGATCTCAAGTACCATAGTGGATCAACTCTTTATCCAGGAACCACATCTTATAAATTACCCCACTATGCTTACTATAATTAAGTGTGTGAACCCCAATGGGGTAAGTATGACCGAGTTTCAATATTTCCAACATGCAAGGATCCTCATCTTTCATTTATTAATCCTTTTCATGCTCAACCATTTAGTTATGGGGGATATTCCCCATTTTTATAACAAGCAGGATTAATAAATATGCTATCATTTTCTTTAATTTTACAATTTTTTGTTTTCTAGTCTTTCATTTTTCAAATTCTTGTTTTATCTTTTTGTCTTTTTGTCTTTTTATCTTTTTATGAGTAATCTCATCTATGAATAAAACACTCATGTGGCTCATTGGTTGAGGTGTGTTCTATGTTATCAAGTCTTGAATGATCAATTATGTGGATAGTGAGCCCATTACACTCACTCATCCATTCTACAATAAGAGGTTCTGTTCGAGGATATAGTGATATTCTTAACATTCTTAAAACTTAAAATTAATTTTATGCTCATTGTACCCAGAATGAAGAAGGATGGATCAAGAGGGAATGATTAGGGTGTGACATCAAGGGGACTTGCGGATTCTCTTTGGTGACGTTTGTGAGAGTTATCATGTAACATGGTTGTACTAAGATCCTTGTAGATCTAATGCAAAATGGGAATAAGAGTAATCAAAAGGCACTCAGAAATCCAATGTTGTTTTAGGGGGTCCCACTAGAAAGACATGCACCCATGCATGAAGGTTGGTGGCATCTCTGGATTCAACAATCGAAAAAAAAAGAAGAGAAAAAAAAGAAAAACAAAGAAAGTGCCACAAAGCAAAAATCACTCCTCCATTGAACAAAATGCCAAGTGATTGTATGCCTTGTTGTTATGGTACTCTTATAGTTGCTCATCATGGGATGAAATAATGTGATGTCACTGATCAGAGGAATGGACTTGGTCCTGATCTTGGAACAATGGGTTAATGGCACATTAATCATGCTTTACACATAGGATTCATTGTGCCCTGGGTTAGTTACCTCATGTTCCAATCTCTACAATCCTTTCTATAGTCCATCTCATCTTGTTGTTCATGTAATTGTAGTTCGTGTCTTGTATAGCGTAGAATTTGTACCTCATTTCGGTGATACTTACACGTGTGTGTTTTGTGGAACCAGTGTGGATTACATTTAACCCTTCTAGTGCCCACGGACACTTTTAAGTGTGGTTACGCAAGGGCATTATAGGTTGGAACCTGCTTTTGGGAGGATCCACTTGCGTAATTCTTTGTAATTTGCACTCATAGCACATCTTCCAGACATCATATATTACCCTCAGCATATTTTCAATGATATTCTTTCCCTTATTACTATCCCTCCAATTCAAATGTTCCTATGAACCTTCACATAACCTTTTTCTCTCCCTTATCATCTGAGGTCCTTATTGATCAATTCCACACCATCATAATTATTCGTGCCTTCAGAACTAGTTGAACTACCCTAGAACCCTTTAACACACGTCCACATGTCCTTAGTTTACATCATTAACTTTAGAAAAATCTTAAAATTTTGGTATATTCCATAGTACCCTAACATCAATAGGCCACGATATCACATCTGTGATATCCTGTATGCGATATTGCATCTCAAAAATATATATATACGCAACCCCCTACGCTACTTAACATCTTTTTCAACTATTCATGTGGGGGAAGTCTTTCAAATTTCTCTCTATGACTTGCGATTGCGCATCCCTTGCTTTCATATCCATACCTCACTCGTTGGTACTCCGATTTTCATTCCGTTTGAACCTACTTGAACCTAGAGTGTTCAGCTTAGTCATGGGGGAGGGGCACATGCCGAATAGCACATAAATTTTTTGAAATTCTTCATCACCTGAAGGACATTATTAAGGGTAATTAGTTATAAAATTAAGGATAAATATGCCAAAAAAAATTTCATCTCCTTAGTTATACCGGGAAACAGATTTGGGAAACCACCTAGGCAAAGAGGATTTAATATTATAATCTTTCAGGGACATTTTAATTAACATCACACAGAGATAAAGAAAATCCATTAAGGCAAGCAGTAAGGTATAACCTAACTTTGGTAACAACCTTACTAACGATTGGCCCCATGTGATTGCAGATGGCTCAAAAACACGGACAATAGGAAGGTCCTGCTCAAGGTGGGATCAAACGACCAAGGAGAGGTGAAGGACAAGTTCCTATCGGAAAGTATGTAGATTAGGAAGAACACTCATTTAGTATCGACCAAGAGAACCCTACTACTATACAATCAAGGTAGGAAGAAGGAGGAGCTGCTGCTATGTCTGAACAGGGACAACATCTCATGTTGCCCTAGGATTGTGTTCAGGCCATCCATGAAAGGTCCATATTCACTGCAGTGATTGTGGAATTAAACATTGGATCTTTTGCAAAATTTGCTCCAGAGGCCATTAGGGATCACCTTAGAGGATCCCCATTATGGCCTATCCTCTTGAAAAGCGGTTCCTGGTACTTAGGGGAAATGTACCAATTTTGGCACAACAAGGAACAAGGCACCACAGTTAACATTTGTGGTGTGACTATTGATTTCTCTGTTTAGGCCATTTCATAAGTATTAAACCTCTCGAATACAGGGACAAAGGTTGCTCAGTTGTCTACCAGCTTAGACCTTGATGTGCAACATGTTTGGTTGAAAAGGGCATATGGCAAGGAAGATAAGACATTTGGGGAGTTGACAACTGAGGAGAGGATTTATTTCAAAATAGGGACTTATTACATCTTCCCAAAAAAATGCTTAAAAATAATTTCAACATATGCAGCAAGAGGATGTGCAGGATTGATGGGGAAGGTTAATGCTAACCTACCTCATCTATATTTTACAGAGATCTTGAGGTGGTTTGAAGAACGGAAGATAAAAAAGCTTGTGTTACCCTTCCCTTGTCTTCTTAGGAAGCTGTGCAGACATGCTAGCATCAAAGGATACACCAATGATGTCCTCCAAAAAGCTCAATATGCTTTGTATGACAAACTGCTAAGGCCACCAGCTACAAGAAAAATCACTGGTGAGATGCTGGGGCCAGAACAAGAAAAAGAAAAAATGACAAGGCCAACTGCAACTCAACTTGCAGGACCCAGCCAACAATAAGAAGCAGGGTCTAGCACAGGCTAGTAGGATCAACCACCACCACTGCCACAAGATTACAAACCGTCGATGAGCCATCTCAAAGCCATCACTGAGACGGTTAGTTTGGGAAGTCGTGATTGTGCAAATCTTTTCCATGCCCACGGTTTCTTTAGAGCCCACGAGGGGTGAAGTGTCCATTTAGATAGGAGGAGGAGAGAGCACTTGGTCACAACGGATCTCAGGGAACACTACATCCTTTCAGGTCTAGTTAGAAACTGGTGAAGGGGCCACAGTGGTGGTCATGCAGCACTAGGATGCAGCAGGAGCCACAGAAGTGGTCGAAGACCACATTAAAGAATCATTTAATGTGCTTGTTGTGCCACAAGTAGATCTTACAGGAGCACAGGATCCTCAAACTCTAGTCAGAACCTCAATGACTCCTACGGAACATGAGGATGTACTTGATCAATTGCTAAAAATAGGATAGGTAATGACGTCCTTGTTTGACATTCCACAGGATTTTACAACAATACAATCAGACCTCATTTCCACCAAAGCAAAGCTAGTCTTAATAGAGATGAGGGCCGAGCATGCAGAAGTAGAAGTGCAAAGATTGCAAGAAAGGCTCGTAACCTTGCAAGTAGCATAGCAGGATCCCTCTCAATTCATTCCTGCAAATCAGCTGGATACTTTCAGAATGAATCAACTTATTGAATTGGTGGCAAAGAATGAAAGGGTGGAAGAAGAAAAAGAGAAGGCTATTTAGGATGCCTCTACAGCACAAGCGCAAACTTATGTGCACACCAAGGCACTCAAAGCCTTACAAGAAGAAAATAAACAACTTATTTCTGACAACCTTCAGTTGACCTCTATGGAGAAACAAAAGAATGTTCTCGAAGAACATTTTCAAAAATTGCAAAAACAACTAATTAGGATCAACCAGGACATGAACCGTTTAGCTAGGGAAAATCAAATCCTCTCGATGGAGGAGGTACATGCCATCCATCAAAAGATGATCATTGAAATAAGCGTGTGGCAGAATGTGGCTAAAAAACATGAGAAATTAGAGTATTTTTGAGACCAGGTGGGGATCTACAAGAAAATCATCGAGAAGGAGATCCATATGGCCAAGGCCCACATCAATGCTCTTAGTGCTCAACACATTGACTGGTGGGCCATATTGGACACATATGTGTTTACCCACTAGGTGGAAGTTAAGAGTTGGGATCTGCAGATCCAGGACCTTATAGAATACATGGAGTTGGTAAACTTGCGGTATGCCAACCTTGCCATATTAACAGTAAGGTGCCTAAGAATAGAGCTCGAGCAATAGGTAGCTACCACCTACATCAAATATGAAAAAGAATTTATAGAACGCAAGGAAATATTGCAAAAATTGGAGGTTGCAAATTCTAAACTTGAGGTGGTTAAAGCAAGCTACCAGGGGTAGAAAGGTGTCGTAAAAGACTTGGCTTAATGACTCATAGATTTTCAAGAATACAGAGACAAAACCAGAGCCTACAAGGAGGAACAGCGGGTGTTTGAGGCTTGGTATGTCAAGGAAAATAAAATGTTTCTGCAACTCTCCTACCCATGGGAGGTGCCAACTCCATCAAACATCGAAACATTGACATGGACAACACAGGATCCCTGAATTGAAGAGGAGAAACTCCAGGCCATACTTCGACGCCATCAAATCCTAAGACCTAGAGCACAAGACAAGGGAAAGGTGCCCATGGAGGAGCCACCGCCACTAGGAACTACATGAGTTCCACCAATTTTGTAGCTATAGGATTTTCTTTTGCTTTCTCCGTGTTGTGTCTCAATTTTGTTCTAATTCCATATTTCGGCATGAATCCATTCTTGTCAGTCAATAATCCCATACCTATCAACTATGTAATCAATGGAGCTTGTTCTCACTTTAACTCGAGGATGAGTTTTCATTCATTCGTGGGGGTATGATGAGTCATGAATTTCTTGGTTGCGATATCGCACCCATGATATCGCGTACGCAATATCACATCCTAGACGCGATATCACGTACGCGATATCACAGCTTGCCTTCTCATCTATAAATAAGAGGTAGGCAGATTTAGTAAGAGAGTTTTTGAAGTTTAAGTTTTCAATAGTTTTTAGGACGTCAGTTTCTCCTCTCAACCCTTTTCTCCCAGTGCATGCCCCCAGTGTGATGATTGTAATTGTATGACATCCTTATTCGAGTGTGACATACTTGAACACACACATGACTAGCAATAAAGATCAAGATTACTTCATCATTGCAGCACCCACTTTGCTTAAATTATTTAATTGTTATTGTTATTTATTGCTTTCTTAGTTAATATCTCTCTACCCTTTTCTCCTAGTAACACGGAATAAGTACGACTGAATCACAAGCATTTAAGTGTGACTACTTGGCAACCCAGTAGCGTACTTAGGCCATGTGCTTGGTAATCCCAGTGTTAGTCATGCACGAGGTCCAAGATGTGTACTGATGATTAAGGAACAGATGCTCATCGCACTTAGGCTAGTTTAGATTCTCTCTCACTCCCTCTCCCCTAGTTTAGTTGATATTATTTCCCATCATCCTTAGGAGTAGCATTAGTGTAGGAATACATCATACACCTCATTCTAGACTAAACCATACGTGACAAAGCTAATACTAGTCCAAGTGGGAAGATAGTGAATTGCAATCTACGAGTAACCATCTAGATACCACAACTAGTCCATCTGTAGAGTTTGACCGGATTGTGCATGAAACACTCGTATTCCTATGGTTGAGTGTAGGGGTACCTCACCACTCATCAACAGTATTATGTATCCTTAAGGTAAATAACCACTTGCATTAACATTATACATTATTATTGATTTTGACTTCTACATCGGATGTACCTTTGACAATGGTAATCCTCATCATGTGTCAATTGTACCTATGGTCCAAGAAGCATCTCGTCAGTCATCATTACAGTTGGCATGGGCCATGACTATTCATAAATCTCAAGGAATGACACTAGATAAGGCTACTATTCACATTGGTTCAAGAGAAGTTATGGGTCTAACATTTGTTGCATTATCTGGAGTCAAGACCATTGATTCTTTAAAGATTCATCCTCCTTTTCATGTGCAAAAATACAGAAAGATTTCAGATGCTAAACATCTCCAAAGTAGAATTACACAAGAAGTTTATTTTGCTCAGTTGGAGAATTAGCCATATTGAATTCACACTTATTATAGTATTTTGCTTTTTGCTCAATTCTATTATACAGCTCTATAATGTTTGTTGCAATAATTGTACAATGTATTCCTTCATCAACATATACAAAATATATAAACTTTTATTTTAACCAATTTATGTTTACCAATATATATTATTTGGAATGCAAATAGTGATGATAACTTAAAACATAAAAAAATAATTAAATTCTACTCATAGCCCATGAAACCATTACACAAGAGAACTTACGGGTCTAACATTTGTTGCATTATCTAGAGTCAAGACTATTGGTTCTTTAAAGATTCATCCTCCTTTTCATGTGCAAAGATATAGAAAAATTTCATATGCTAAACATCTCCAAGTAGAATTGCATAGGAAATTCGTTTTGCTCAATTGAAGGATTAGTTATATTAAGTTCATACTTATCATTGTATTTTTCCTTTTGCTCAATCCTATTATGCAGCCCTATAATGTTTGTTGCAATAATTGTGCAATGTATTCCTTCATCAACATATACGAAATATATAAACTTTTATTTTAAAGAATTTATGGTTACTAATATATATTATATGGAATGCAAATAGTGATAATAACTTAAAAAATAAAAAAATAATTAAATTCTACTCATAGCTCGCGAAACCGCTACATAAGAGAACTTATGGGTTTAATGTTTATTGCATTATCTAAAGTCAAGACCATTGATTCTTTAAAGATTTATCATTCTTTCTATGATGCAAAAATATAGAAAGATTAGGCATATTATGAAATAATTAAATTCTACTCATAGCTCGCGAAACCGCTACACAAGAGAACTTACAGGTCTAACATTTGTTCGATTATCTAGAGTCAAGACTATTGGTTCTTTAAAGATTCATCCTCCTTTGCATGTGCAAAGATATAGAAAAATTTCAGATGCTAAACATCTCCAAGTAGAATTGCACAGGAAGTTCGTTTTGCTCAATTGAAGAATTAGGTATATTAAGTTCACACTTATCATTGTATTTTGCCTTTTGCTCAATCCTATTATATAGCTCTGTAATGTTTGTTGCAATAATTGTGCAATGTATTCCTTCATCAACATATACAAAATATATAAACTTTTATTTTAACCTATTTATGTTTACTAGTATATATTATTTGGAATGCAAATAGTGATGATAACTTAAAAAATAAAAAAATAATTAAATTCTACTCATAGCCTACGAAACCACTCCATTAGCTTAGATATATATATATATAAATTGGCCGAGATGATTTAAAAAAAAAAATGATGTTAACCAAGCCCAACTACTGGATGAGGTAACAAAATAACTAAAAACGGAATCACTCATCCCTCCTCTATTTCTCTACCACTTACCCAATTTAGTTTTACCCTCTCGGTCAAGTTAGAGCACCATGAACAAACAAAGATAGAGCAAACTTGAACGAGAGGGTAAAACTAAATTGGGTAAGTGGTAGAGAAATAGAGGAGGGATGCGTGATTCCATTTTTAGTTATCTTGTTGGTTAACATCATTTTTTTTTTCAAATCATCTCTGCCAATTTATATATATATATATATAAAAGCTAGTCTTATAAGTTAAAAGGACTCAAAATTTATTGTTTGATAGGTTTGGACAATGAACAATGGTATCTAAAATGACCTATGGTCCAATAACTAAAACACAACTAGTTTTTATTTCTCTAATTTCAAAATGTCTTATCTTATAAGTTAACAATCAAAGGATGCAAAATTTATTGTTGGATGGATTTGGACAATGAACAGTGGTATCTAAAATGACCTGTGGTCCAATAACTAAAACACAAATGGCTTTCATTTCTCTAATTTCAAAATGTCTTTCAAAAGGGCCAAGCCATCAAGCAGCTGTCTCGTTTGTATTCCATCAGCTAAGTTATGGGTGACCCAAGCTGATTTTCATGATTTGCAGTGGCGTTAGTCAAATTCGTTCTCGCTGCATTAGCAGGTTGCAGAAATTATGATAAGTGGAACCTGCAGACATGCCATACTGAAAATAATTATTCCGTAGACCATTAAACCATAGTATAAAATTGCAGAATAAAGTGCAACTCTGCAAGCCGTTCTAACCATAGTTATTTCGCAGCCATTATAACATCATATAAAGTTGTGTGAACTCTTGACGATTTCCATTTTCCAGGGGACACTTCCTTTATAAAAGAAGAAATGAACCGATAATGGACCCACCCTTTTACAAAAGGAAAAATGGATCGATGAATGTTTTCCGTAATTTTTGCTCTGAACAAGGGAAAATATTATGCATACATTTTTCTATCATGATATCATCCTGGCACAGAATAATGAATATCGTAAATGTTAAATTTAAAGATCTACGAAAATAATTATGGTGTACTTGTGTTCCAATTTAAGTTACATGGTTTCATGAGAGCATAGGCGATCACATTAATAGTATAGTATTTTATTGTGATTTTTGGTTGCTTGGAAATTTTCTTTCTCCTTTCGAAATTTGGCACACTCCGTTCTAATAGAATTGTCTTTTCTGATTGATTAGACTTTGACCACCACCAAACTACTTTAAAAAGCCAGGGAAAAAAAGGATACTTTGCTACTTTTTAAAAAGGATGGGAAAAGATACTTAACTACTAGTATTGGGAGTAGAAGGATTTTACTAAAAGCATATCTTTCCACATCCATTAGAGAAAGGAGAAGCACAAGGCACATTTTAGGTTCATCTCTTCAGCTTTGTATGTTATACATAGGATTATCCTCTCTTTTTTTTTGGAGGCAAAGCTCAATATTTTCTTGACATGGTTCTCATTTCCCAAACATATGCCCACTACAAATCTCATTCTTTAATTCATTATTTGTTAGTTTAGTGGGATAAGTTTTTGGTTTGTTATTTCTAATATAGTTTAATTAGAACTTTCTAACTTAGCATTGCCCACCATAATTGACCCTATGACTTAGAGCTTTCAAATCAAGAGTTTTAACACTATGCTAACACCTCATTATTGTAAAGAAGGGATTTTGAAATTGGTCTGATAGATCCAAGGGACCATGGTGGACATAAGCAAAGAATTCTAATTCTAATTATTCCTATAACATTGGTAGAGTAGCTCCTACCCCTAGTGATGAGCCGCGATATCGCGTCCTATCTCATCTTCTATAAATAAGAGGTGGTGCCCTTTGTTCCGCAATAGTTAGACTTAGACCCTTAGCCAAATTCTTGTAGTTTAGTCATTCCAGAGTTAAAATAATTTCTGTGTGCCCAGAATAGGAGTCATAGAGTGAACGGATCTTTGTTCGAGCAATTTGTACCTGAGCACACATTTGTGTATGGCAATAAAGACAAACTTTATGATAAACCTTGCATCATATAGATTAAGCTAATTAGTAATTAATTATGGTTGAATGTTTAATGCTTTCCTAGTTAATTAATTTCTCTCTCAACCTTTGACCCTCTTAGTTAAGTACACTTAGTATGACCCCTTCGAGCATGCGTGTAGCGCTTGGTAACCTAGTAACGATTAGCGTTCGGTAATCCCAGCAGCATTGCACTAGTTCAGGATGTGTACGACAAGTGGGAATGGATATTGCTAGAACTATTTAGCGAATAGTTAAGATAAATTAGCCACTTAGTTCTCTCTCCCTCTCCTTTATTAGCAAAAGACATAAAAAAGGTAAAAGCTATAAAAATCATATACCTCAAGCTCACTTAACCATACAACCGTCACAATACAAGTAAGTTTGGGAAGACAACGATTGATTAACACTGAGTGTTCCATTAAGGAGCGTAAGCACTTAGTCCTTGGAGTTTGATCGAATCGCACGTGAAACACTCGTATTTGTATGGTTGAGTGTAGGGGTACCTCGCCACTCATCATTGGCACCGTTGTCGGGGACTTAGTTGTTTGTGCGCTACGTAGAACATAGGAAATCATTCATATCGTTGAAATGCTAGAACGAACCCTTAGGGTTAATCAAAGAAGAACAAGACAATGGTACATTGCACACCGCACAAGACAAGATGTCTTCTTCTTCACATAAGATCACTTCACCACCTAGGACTAACACAAGAGGCAGTCGGCGGCATAATACACGTAATCAAGATCTGCCAATTCCTCAATAGTTTCATGTGGTGTAGACTCATCATGATGACTATGTACCTAATTTCACCTTTATTCTCCACCAAGATGAACAATTGCGTTGGAGAGACTTGGAGGGTAACATAGTGTTGCCTCCAGACCGATCAGTCCCCAACATGCACGTTTGTGCTCTCACATGAATAGGCATGCCAGTTTTATATGTAGAATACATTGCATGTGATCATGACACACGAGACTATCATCCCACAGAAGTGCAACGTCAAAGGGACTTGCAATAGGAGAGATACCATACATCCTTAAAGGGTAAATGGTCCCACAATGCTCTGCACATCTTGAGTGAAATTGAGGATGGTGAACCAAATTCAACAGGTTCCCCACAAAATGATGTTTTCCCTCCTAACGATGGTCAGGAAGTGGTGTATCAAAACCTCCACTTCATTGTTCACAACCCTAGTCATGATACCCATGAACACGAGGTGTTCAACGAGGGAACACGAACACACGATAAGGGTGAATGCACTGATCGTGATCATGATCGAGGCCGAGACCACCTAAGAGAAGGTAGAAAACACCATCATGGTGATGGTTCTCCTTCTTCTTCACCTTCATCATCACCTTCACCCTCTCCTTCTATGTCCAGATACAGTCATAAGGAAACCAATCATGAGGATAAAGGAAAACAAAGTGAAAAACATTGACAAGACAGTTGAGAACGAGGACGAGGGTACTCTAAAGAATCAAGGCATAGAATAAGGGAGAGTAGGGAACCACGTAGACACCATAGACACTATGAATAAGATGATCACGAAGAACCCCTACTTGCAACTAGAAGCATGCTAGATATAACAGAGGCTGTAAGAGTTCCAACAAGGCACCAAAAGGATAGTAGGATCAAGAGGTTATACATGAACAACATCCCACAATTTGAAGGGGGATACGACGCTAATCCTCAAAATCATTTACAAGCATTCCACGATGCATGCGCCTTGCAAAACATAGAGAACGAATGGCAAAAACT
>MNCI01005975.1:242389-260583 GCA_015680685.1 Gnetum montanum
TAGACTAGGCAGTTGAACAAAATAGGAAATTTTCAACAACTCACAGTACTTGGCAAAGTTGGCTGAATCTCTTTAAAGTAAGTCATTTGTAGTTTGCATACAACGCAATCGTTACATTTCTCACAAATGCACGCTGCAACAGCACACACACATACTCACATTAACTACTGAGTTTATTTGGAGGTATCTGGGCCTTGGTGTTGCCAGAGACTAGCAGGCACCTAAATCCTGTTCGAGGACACTCGTTGGCGGTCGTTTCCCAAACGGTCACCAACACTTATCCTCACTGTTATGCTCTTGATGACTACACCCCGATGTGTGAGGAGAGGATGAATGATGTGATGAAGGAGAAGAAGAAGGAGAACCATCTCCATGATGATGTTTCTTACCTTCTCTTCGATGGCTATGGCCTCGATCGTGATGACGATCTGAATGCCCATCCTTGTCATGTGTTTTTGTTCCCTCGATGAACAGTTGGCATTCATGGGGATCAAAACCAAGTTTGAGTATCATGGAGCATAGGTTCTGATACCTCACCTCCTCACTATTGTTAGGAGGGGGAACATCATTTTATGAAGAACCTGTTATAAGTGGTTTTCCATCTCCAATTTCACTTAGGACATGCGAGACCCCTTTGCCCTTCAACAATGTATGGTGGCTTTCCTACCTCGAGTCCCTTAGATGTTGCACTACTGTGGGATGGTAATCCCTTATGTCATAATCTTCCACAATGTATTCAATATATAATTCTATCATGCCTATCTATGCAAGAGTACAAAGAAGCATGTTAGGGATTGCCCGATCTGGAGGTAACACTATGTTACCTTGCAAGTCTCTCCAGCACAGTTCTTCATCCTGATGGAGGATAAAAGTAAAATCAGCTATATACTCATCATGATGAGTATATACCACCCGATACTATTGAGGAACTGGTGGATTTTGATTATGTGTTTTAGACTATCGACTGTTTCTTGTATGATCACTAGGCGGTGAAGTGCTTTTGTTAGAAGAAGAAGACATTGTGTCTTATTCAGTGTGCTGATTAACCATTATATAAATTTTTTTTTTAATTAACCCTAAGGGTTCATTTAAGCTTCCAACAATGTGGATAATTTCCTATGTTCTACTTAGCACACAAACACTTAGTCCCCGGCAACGACGCCAATGATGAGTGGCGAGGTACCCTTACACTCAACCATACGAATATGTGCGTTACACATGCGATCCTTTCGAACTCCGCAGACTAAGTGCCTACATTCCTCATGGAACACTTAAGGTTAATCATTCGTTGTCTTCCTAGACTTACTTGTATTTGTCACAGCTATATGGCTAAGTAAGTCTAAGGTATATGATTTTTATATCTTTCGTGTTTTATCTCCTATGCTAACAAGGTGAAGAGTAAAGAGACTAATTAACTAACTTTAACTACTAACTAAGAATTAATTAAACTAGCATCAGCATCTATTCCCACTTACAATTCACACCCTAAACCAATGCAACCTTGGTTACCAAACGCTATTCGTTGCTGGGATCACCAAGCGTAATGCACATGTTCGAAGCGGTCGTACCGAATGCACTTAACTAGGAGAGAAGGGTTGAGAGAGATTTAATGACTAATAAAGCATTTAAATAATTAATAGTAAATAACAATAAATAAAGTCCTATCTAGCTTAGTTCATGCACTGCAAGGTTTATCTAAGAAGCTTGTCTTTATTTCTGTACACAAACTTGTGTTCAAGTACAATATTTTCTCGAATAAAGATCTGTTCACTTTGGAGCTCCTACTGTGGGCACATGCAAATTATTCTATCTCTGGAGAGGTAAAATTGCTAGAGTTTCACTACAGTCTAGGCCTAGAATAGGAAACAAGGGAGAGCCGTCTCTTATTTATAGATTTGACGGCGCGCTACGATATCACGTACACGATATCACAGGGAAAGACGTGATATCGTGGTGGATGCGATATCACGGCCCATCAGCTTGGTTTCCACACAAGATTTGTAATTTTGGCTAAGAGGCCAACTACGAGTTGTTTGAACTTAGTCACATAAAATAAATAATTATCATCATAATAGGAATGTTTGAACGTTGGGTCATAAGATGAATTTTTTCGTGGGAATTATTATTTTGGTTGAGAGGCCCATTACGATTTGGCTAAAATTTTTCATAGAAAGTAAATAATTATTGTTGTAATGCCAAAGGATAAACATTTTCAAGGGAATTATTATTGATATGTAATGGCTCGACCAATAACATTGAATTTTATCATGGAAAATAAAAAAATATTATCATAATGCCAATGGATAAACATTTTCAAGGGAATTATGGATATGTAATGGTTTAGCTAGTAAATGATGGACTTTTTAATGTGAATTATTATAATGTCTAAGTCAATTACCAATACAACATTTAAGGCTAAATAACTTCCATTCTAAGAATTATTTAACACTAATTTTAATTTTTTCCAACATGAAAATTAATTTTAAGTAAATCCATTATGGGACTTTATTAATTTAAAAAATAAAAATATTTTCTTGTCATATAATAGACATATATCATCAAAATTTAGCTAAAATAGCTATAAAACATCTATAGAAAGATGAAATTAATCATAGTATCTCTCATTANAAGATAATAGAGTGTGCAACATAGATTTTACCAACATATCAGTAACAAGGGTCATCCATCACTTTGCAATTTGGTTATTATTTCTATACATTAATGATACCATCAAATGTAAAGATTATAAAATATTTATATATTCATTGTTATTTGTAACTAGTGATAAATAAGTGTAGATTACTATGCATATAAAAATAAAAAAAGAATTTTCTGAAATTAAAATTAAACTTCTATTAAGCTCATTCATATTTGATTGTGAAAGTCTCCATGTTAGGAGTTTTAAAAATATTATCAATAAAGCTTTTAAGTGTGTTTTCATGAATCTTATAACAAATAAATTAGGCTATTAATGATGGTGTACCACTTATATTTGATATGCTAAAATGTGAGAAATTGTAAGAAAGGATAGTGTTCATCTTTAGGTCATTGGCCAATTGGTTAGCTTACATAGCTTTGTACTCATAGTTGCTAGGTTCAAAGTATATTGTGTTAGGATGCAAATAATTCTATCAGGAAACTCAATTTTAAATAAGGATATTCACTCTTTCCCATTTTGTTTAGTATCTTCATTGATGAATTTGAACAATGGATTTAGAAATTATTTACAAAGTACTAAATTGGTTTGGAACATATGTTAACGTACTACCTTTTGCATATGATGTGGCTTTGATCTCTTCTTAGGTTAAAGGACAATCATTTATGCTTAATATATTATATAATATTTGTATTGAATCTAGAATCAAAGTAAATGTTCACTAGATAATGTAATGATATGTGATGCTAGAGATCTATGAAAGATCTAGAAGACACTACAAATCTTTCTCTTCCTTGAGATAAGGACCTACGTAAGAGTTCCAACTATTCCAAATGGTGATAGGGAATCTAACTATATCTTTACAATCCCCAATAATCAAGTAGATACTTTTTGAGTGCTAGCTCCACCTAACATTAATCTAATGGTTAAAAGTAAAGATATGTGATGCTAGAGTCCTATCAAACATCCATATACCACTACAAATATTTCTCTCCCTTGAGATGAGGATAAATGTAAAAGTATTAACTACTACAAATGATGGTAGTAAATCCAACTATGACTATAGAATCCTTAATAATTGGTGTAGGGACACCTTTTCTGATCCTCTTTTTCTTCCTGTATAGATAATTTTTTGTTGGTTTTAAACACTAGAAAGATGTCTAGGAGGTCCAAGATAGATCTTGGCCAAGAGTTAAGTCTTCATAAGAGACATCTACTAAGTGCAGAAGATGTCTAGTAGGAAGTGGAAATGTCTCTCCCAGAACTAAGATGTCTCAAGTGAGACATCTCTTACATAACAAAGAGATCTTTAGTGAAGTATCTTTACCAAAAGAGAGATCTCTCCCATGTGGTAGAGATGTCTTTCAAAAGCTAAAAATGTCTCTTTCAAATTTTGGAATTTACATAAATATGTCTTTGCAAACCTAGAGATGACTTGTACAATCAAGGAAACTTTTGAGTTGGCAGTTCCAAAGTAAACAATAGCGAAAAAAAGAGAAGAAAAAGGATAGAAATAGTTGAAATATTAAGGTTGAGCTTGAGGAAAGGTTCCTAGGTTTCTTGTCTCCTATTTCCCATAAATATTATATGTTGTTTCATGCTTTGAGATGATGAGAGTTGAGAAGAATGGCATGAAAGCACAAGTTTGTGAGTGCATAATTGTGTATGAAGTTCTAGTGTTAAATTGTATGTGTGTTTGGCCTATGTGTGTCTCTAGTGTACTTATGTAAGTTGGATCTCATTCGGTTGTGCCTTGGGATGAACCATATTTGGTCTAGCTCTTATATCGAATATTGGATATTGGGGCCTAAGAAGCAATGTTGGATATCCAATATTGTAGGATGTGTGCTAGCCTATAAATATAGAGCTTGGATATACAATTAGGAAGAAGTTTTTGTCATAGCATAGAAGAGCTCTTGCAGTTTCTTTTCTCCAAAGTTAGAATATTTTCTAAAGTGCCTACAACATGAGCCATTAAGTGTATGGATCTTCATTCGAGCATTGTTGTACTTGAGCATGATAGTGTGTTCAGTAATAAAGATGAGCTTTCTGATCAAACCTTGCAGTACCTTGGCTAGCTTAAATATTTTATTCATGCATTTAATATTTTGTGCAATTCCATCTAATGCTTCCAAGTAATCAAGCTAAAGTAAGTTAGCTAGATTAAATAGTAGTTAATTAAGGACATAAATATGACCACTTTGAACATGCATATGATGCTTGGTAATCCTAGCAACGCTTAATGTTTGGTAACCTAGCAATGTTATATGTGTTCAGGATGTGCATAGAAAGTGGGACTGGATACTTATGTTAGGATAGTTAGTTATTAATTAGCAATTAGATTAGTTAAATTGGTTCACAAATTAAGTTTCAACTTGTTGTTGATCATAGATGAATAAGATATAAAATAATAAAAATCATGTGCCTTAGTTACACTTAACCATACAATTAAGCTCCACAAGTATCATTAGGAAGTGTTGGCACATTTGGCCATTCCATGGAACAGTTGGAATATTTTATTAAAAATTGGAACAATCTATGGTTGTAAATTTAGAAGTAAATTTACAGCTTTAAGGTTATGGGTTGATGGGTGTTAAATAAAATGATGTTGAGGCCTCCTTGATACAAAATTAAAGTGCCAGATTATTACTTATTGAAGATTGGAAGATAGTACAATAGCAAACAAGGAATTATATTATTTACTTGAAAAGCATTGGTGAAGAATGTGCTCTGAAAAATTCTTTTTGGAAAGGTCCCAAATTAAAAATCCCTGTTGTTAAGTTTAATTTTATATTTGGCCCTAAGATAACATTTGAAACTCCAATTCTTGGTGGCCATTTCTGCCTTGAAAAAATTAGAAAATAAAAATAAAAATCAGTAGCGCCTTCGTCGTCCTGAAGAATGTGCAGTTGCAAGCGAAGGTGAAGGAGATGCAAATAAGCTTGATGATCCAAGGGTTTCAATGGAGATGCAAATAAGATTTTAGTCTATTCTAGAAGAACTACTTTTGAGATCGTTGTAAGAGAGCCTCTGCTTGTAGTCATGTCGTTGAACGATTCAATAGTCAAGAGGATTCAGAAAATCTTTGGTATTTTGATGGGACCAGAATAGCTTCTTTTTATCTTTAAAGTGAATCTCCATGGTATTTCAATCAGAAATTGTCAAGTCTTTTGAAGATTCTGTTGAATGCAATTGTTGACATCCATTATCTAGCCAAAATGGAGTCTCGTACGTGGTAGTTTACACAGCAATTTTTTGGTAGCATAGTAGGATTGTCTTGAAGAAATTGCTTATTTGAGCCTTGGAAGTTTGAACAATTCGTAGTTATTGAATTTGGGATAGCTTTATTGTGAAGTGTTTACTCGTGTCATTTTACCTTGTTTAAATATTTGAGGTCCACACAAATCTGCTTTCTTTTCTGTCTATTTCCATCGAATCTTGCTCTATTTCTAGTTTTCTTGTGGAACTATCTCTTTCTCTGGGGAAAATTAGAAGTAGATTCGTAGAGTTGTGCTCAAATGTTTTCACAAAATTTTATTTGTTACAAGTAGGTATTATAAGGACCACATAGACTAGGCAATTGAACAAAATAGGAACTCTCAACAACTCACAATACTTGGCAAAGTTGGCTGAATCTCTTTAAGATAAGTCATCTATAGTTTACACATAACGCAATCGTTTCATTTTTCACAACCGCACGCCACAATAGCACACACACATACTCACATTAACTACTGAATCTATTTGGAGGTATCTGGGCCTTGGTGTTGCCAGAGACCAGCAGGCACCTAAATCCTGTTCGAGGACACTCGTTGGCGGTTGCATCCCAAACGGTTGCCAACAGGAAGACAACAATTGTTACAATTATATTTCATGTCTTGGAACCAATGTACGTGGGAACTTAAGGTCCACAAAATTTAACTGGATCGCATGTGAACACTTATCATTCATATGGTTGGACATAGGGGTACCTTACCACTCATCATTGGCATTGTTGTCAGGGATCTTTTGTTTGTTACGTATGCTATTTAGGACTTAGTGAAAAATTACTCAAGATCATTGGAAAAACTCCTAAATTCATATCATACATTAAAATAACTACAAAAATTTTAAGAAAGCACATTGTATTTCTTATTTTCTAACATAAGATGTCTTCTTCTCATAGGAGTGATTCTTCATCCAAGTCTGATGGAGCAAATCAGCAGGTTTCCCAACAATACAAAGTGGTATATTCTCATCATTATCAGTATGTATTTAATTTGACCTTTCTTCCTACACCAAGACAAACTGCAACAATGGTGAGACATGGAGGGCAACATTGTGTTGCCACCTGATCAATCCATTCCTATGATGCTCCAACAAACTCTTATTCAGTTGGGCATCTAAGGGCTTCATGTTGAATATGTTGTGCATGATAGTGATGCTAGGGATTATCATCCCACTAATGTACAATGTTTAAGAGATTGATAGCTAGAGCAGTGCTACGAGTCTGGAAGGGGAATTGGCCCAATGATTTCCCATTCCTGATAAAACCAAAGAGATGGTGGAAAACCCTTTTTTGGGGGTTCTCCATTCAGAGAGACTCCTCTCTTTAACTTTAGCAAAGGAGGTTAAAACTAGAACTTGCAATCCATGATCCATAATCCTAGTTCTAGCAAGAACAGATCCTATGACAAAGGGGGATCCAAGGAGGAGAGTCATGACAGGGATGCAGGTAAGCAGTAAGATTGTGGTTGTGACCACTGAAGATGGGATGACAAGCATCATGATGGTGCTAGTCCTCCTTCCTATTCACCTTCATTCTCATCCTCTTCCTCTTCTAGCTTTGAATGCAACCATAGGGGACGCGATCATAATGGAGATGACTAATGGAACCAAAATGATCATAGGGACCATTGGGTAAGTTAAGACTTGGAGCATAGGCATTTGAGAGAGGCCCATCACCATGAACAAAAGGGTAGCATAGGGCATCGTAGGCACTAGAATCATGGCCTCAATGAGCCTTTGCTCGATATCCAAAGCATGCTAAATATTGTAGAGTTAGTAAGAATTCCCACAAGGCACGTAAGGGATAGTTGAATCAAGAGGCTAGACATGAAAAATATCCCTTGATTTGAAGGGGGATATAACTCAAATCCATAGAACCATCTTCAAGCTTTCCATGATACTTGTGCCTTGAAAAATATAGAAAACAACTAGATTAAGCTTAAGTTATTTCCCAAGACACTCATTAAAGAAGCAGAAAGCTAGTACCAGTCCTTAGAATTAGAATCCATCAAATGATGGAGGATAATGCTTGAACTTTTCAATGACAAATATTAGATATACTCCCAAGTGTCCAACTTGAGGAGGTAAATCCAAGGATGCAAACAAGGGACACATGAACCCTTGGATGCTACCATGTAATGATACTATTCCTTATTACACAAATGTCTTGGCCATGGTTATCCCTAACAGGAGCAACTTTGCCACATCATAGGTGGACTCCAATAAAAAATGAGGAGAAATCTTTGATTCTATGCCCAAGGGCAATTGTCATAGTTAAGAGCCCCTTAGATCCAAAGGCTGATTGAGTAGGTAGTAAAAAAAGAAGGAGAGTTGAGAAAATGCAAAAGTGCAAAAGAATATAATTGAGATCCTTTAATTCGCACGAGGGAGGTTCAATATTGTGATAGTGAGGAGGAATCATCACTTAATTAGGTGGTGAACTAAAAAACCTTACCAATTCAAAAATATACCTCTAAAATTTCAACAAAGGTAGATAGGTTATGGGACTCTATGGATAGCAAATGTCAAGTTGTCTTGAAAATTGCTAAAGAGTCCAAAGAGCAAGGTAGTGATCATGACTGTAGGAGGTAAAAGGAAGCTAAATGTGCCAATCAAAGGAGTAAGGGCAAAATATCTATAGTATAAGAAGTTACAGAAACTGAATCAGACAATGATGGTGGGTGTGACATCTACCAATATGAACATCCTAAGGGATGTTTCCCCATCATGTCTCACTTATAGGAATCCAGGGTGTATGCTCTAAATCCACAACTAGCAAAAAGGAAAACACCTAGAAGATTGCCTTATCCTCAAGGTAATCCTAGGAAATTCCATTAACAGCAACAATATTATCTAAGTGGAATTCCACCATAATCATAGAAGTAGTATCAACAGTGGCAACACCCACAATCTTAAGCACTGCCACTGCCAAGGTAGTAGTATCCTTATAGATAACCAGATCCATATGGGTATTATGTTCAGCAACCCCTATCTCCACATGACTCTTCCAATCACATTTCTCCTTTCCAGCATCACTACTACCCTCTTGAATACTATAGAACTCATTTTTCACATTCAAGGAGGGATACCACCTTTAATACTTATCCTCTTGCTATTCCTACACCTGTTTTTCCATCCTCAAAATAGCTACCACCTGCTCCATCCATGCAAGGTGAACTTCCAATCCAACTACAGCAACATAACACTACCAGGGCCATCAATCAACAACCGGTTCATCAGCTGAGTGGTTTAGATACTAGATCATAAAAAAGACCTTTTCTCTAACCCAACAACCCACCTAAACCCTCACATACACATGTGGTTGGCAATCTTGCTTCTCCATCTCCCTTTGCATCTAATCCATTTGAGTCTCCTTCAAACCAAATATTACCCAAAATCCATACTATTATGCTCACTCATGCCATATCTGATTAAATTTGGGCTAGAAACCTTCCCAAGAAATTAGCTAATCTTGGGAGTCCTCTTATTTATTTACAAATTGTTGGCAATGAACCATGTGAAGCTCTTCTTAATTTAGGTTCTGGTGTGAACTTGATTTCTCATGAGATGTATACTACCTAGAACCTACCACCTCTCAAGAAGAGCAATATCCTATTAGAATTGGTAGACTAGATCATTACTATTCCTTTGGGATTGGTAGAAGACATTGTGGCCATTGGTTGTGGGTGGTCCTATCCTATTGATTTCCTAGTGATCAAGGTTGAGAACTATAAGGGGGACTTTCCAATCATTATGGGAAGGGAATGACTAAGGACTGTTGATGCAAGAATGGTCATTACAGATCTTTTCATGGACATAAATGCATTTGAAAATATCAAGAAGCAATGAGTTCCATGCATCACATATAGCGATACTAGGTGCAATTACATGCAGAACCTCTAGTCCATGAAATAAGCATCTATTTCTTCAGGCAGGTACTGTGCACATGAAGTAGATATTCAAAGGTGTCTATACATAGTAACCATAAAACAAGAGGGCACACAGTGGTTGACTGCTAATCCTGAAAGCAACACAATGTGCATGAAACCTACTAAGAGCTTGACATGCATTTATGTGGTACGCATGGATGAATTAGAGAAAGTTCATTACCAACTCTCTAATAATGGAAATGATGATACCTATTGGGGAGAGTTGGAAATTCCTAAAAATTGTAAGCAAAATCCCCTTGATTTAAAAACTCTGCTTGTTGGCATGGAATATGCATTCTTGAAAATGGGAAGCTAGTAATAATCAATGCAAATCTTGCTCTAGAACAAAAACAAATGCTATTGAATGTGGTTGACAAATGGTCAACAACCTTTTCTTGGTCATATCCTGAACTTACAGAGATTTATCCTAGGATATGCCAGCATCGTATGTACACTGACCTAGCCATGAAGTCAAAGAGGCAACCACAACAACAATTGAACCCCAAGTTGAAGTAGATTGTCAAAGAGGAAATTGAGTGACTCCTCAAGGTGTGGTTTATCTGTCTCATTATAGATAGTAAGTGGATTAGTGCACTTGTGATTGTGCCAAGGAAAAGTGGCAAGTGGTAGGCCTACATCAATTTTTGGTTGTTAAATATGGCAACATTTAAGGATCATTTTCTATTATCATTCGTTGATCAGGTGTTAGACACCATATCTAGGCATTGCTATTACAATTTTTTGGATGGTTATAGTGGCTATAACCAAATCTAGATCATGTTAGAAGACCAAGCCAAAAAAACATTCACGAGTCCCTAGGGAACCTTTTCATATCGTAAGATGCCTTTTAATCTATGTAATGAGCTTGCTACATTCCAATGCCTATTCTTAAGTATATTTTAGTAGTAGATTAGTAGTAGAGTGAAAGCCTTCATGGATGACTTCTCCACCTATGGAGCTACATTTGAGCAAGTCTTGGACTGCCTTGAGCAAGTACTCAAAAGATGTGTGGAAACAAACCTACTACTCAATTGGTAAAAGAGTCATCTGATGGTCCAGGAGGGCATTCTATTGGGGCACAAAATCTCACAAGTAGAGATTGAGGATGATCCTAAAAAGATAAGGGTCATCCAAGGAATTACTTGTCAACTAGAAATCATCAAAGATGTTTGGTCATTCTTTGGACACACTGGCTACTACTAGCAATTCATACAGAATTTCTCTAAGATTGAAAAATCGTTGGTCAAGCTAATAAAAAAATATGCTCCATTTTTTTGTATCAAGGAATGTGAAAAAGAATTCCAAAAACTGAAGGAGAAACTTGTGGAAACTCCAATTCTATAGGCACTTGACTAGTCTAGATAATTTCATGTTATAATAGATGCATCAAATTACACCTTGGGAGCTATGCTTATGTAGTTGGACAACAAGAAACATCCATATTACATCCACTATACAAGCCAAAGCATTGTGGTGCACAACTAAACTACACCACCATAGAAAAAGAATTAATGGTAGTCATGTTTTCTGTAGAGAAGTTCAAGCATTATGTGCTTGGATACAAAGTTTTTGTGCACATGGACCATAGTGCCATTCGCTTCCTCATGAACAAGCTGATGGTGAGCCCCTGTGACATACAATGGTTGGTGATCCTGTAGGAATTCAATCTTACAATGATATATCAAAAGGAAACTGAGAATGCAATTGCTGATCACTTATCTTGGTTATGATGGGACAACAAAGATTAGGAAAGCCCACTGTCTGATCTTCTTCCTGATGAACTCCTCTTTGCTGTGGATATAACTAAATGATTACCCACTAAGCTTAAATGGTATGATGGCATTCTCACATATCCTCTCACTCAAGAGATGCCATAATGGTTGGGCCACTAGAAGAAAAAATAGTTTCTTCACAAGGTGAAATGCTTCATGGAGATTAATGGACACCTCTACAAAGCATGCGTCGATGGCCTAGTTCATTGGTGTGTCCTTGATGTTGATCAACTGTGCATTCTCCAGGATGCTCATGAGGGTCATTGTGGAGGCCACTATGCTAGGAGATGCACAACGATTAAAATCCTAATGGTAGGGTATTATTGGCCAACAAGTGTTAGGNTGATTAAAATCCTAATGGTAGGGTATTATTGGCCAACAAGTGTTAGGGATGCTCACTAATTTGTCCACTCTTGTGAATGCTACCAATGAGATGGTGGAATGATTGCTTGAATGGAGGAACCTTAGCAATGGATTTAGTGCAACAAAATTTCTAGGAACAAGAAGCATCTATTCAACACACAAGTCAAACCTTTCCATGAGCCTAAGTAATCCAGTGCAACAAACACCTCATCAGATGAACAACCACACTCAATCTTTTGAATCTTCTCCTTTCAACTTAGTTGTGGGAGAGATGGCCATCCATGCTAACTATATAAGTGACTTCTCAATTTTTCATCCTTTTGTTTTATACATTTTTGTTTTACATCTTGTTATTTCTAAAACATTTTGTTTTACCCATTCTTTATCTTACACCTTTTTGTTTTTACGTTATTAATTTTTTTCAATTTTTATTTTACAACATCATTAGTATGTTTTATTTTTCCTAAATATTTTACAATTTCTTGTATAATTTTCTTTATTTTGGTGTGATTTTCTTATTGTGTTTTAATAATAACGTGCCTTATTGCCAATTAGGTATAGTGTGGTTTGTTTGATGTGAGCATGCGCTATCCGATTATTTGATTATTAATGTTTGAATTTTAGCTTTGAATTTTGATACTAATAACTAGGACATGGTTTCTTTTCCATGAAAAAAGTAGTGAGTCCATGACATCCACCCATTCACAAACTCTATGGTTTTCCTTGTTCTAGAAGTATGAGGCCCCTTTTTTATTAATAAAACTTTAATGAACTTATGACCTTGGTAGTTTCTCAATTTGGAAAGGATTCAAAGGTTTGAACAGGGTGTGACTTCAAGGGGACTTAGTACCTTTTGTGCCTTTCTACTTGGGTGCATGTGTGTTAAGATAGATTTCTTATCATTATGTGTCGACCAATAATAGGAAGTTGAATAAGTTTTTGGATGGTGTGGTTCCCATTCCAAAGGAAAAAAACAATGGGAATTCAAAGCACACCCCTTAGAAAAAATAAATGGGCTACAAGCACTAGTTATGGGACTAGAAAGATATGTTACCCATGCTTGAAGGTCCCCTCTAACTAAGGTCCTCTCTCACTTCCTACTTCTCTTTTCTTCTTTAAGAAGGAATAGTGGTTGTCCTATGGGACCATTCTTATGTCTTAAGGGAATGGACTAGTCTTAGGGTGATGATGTGAAGTTACTAAACATGGTTGGTTCTGATCTAGACTAAGGATGGATTTTATCAGGTCATTTAACCACAAAATTCACAAGGGACTTCATGTGACCTTAATCAGGAACTCCATTCCACTTTCACTCTCATCCATCTATGCTTTCCATGCCTCCCCTCACTGCTGGTGTTCATCTTCCTATTCGATGTCTTGGTTTAATATGTCAAAATTCTTAGGTAGTTTCTTTCAGGTTTTTGTACTTAACAATCCATAACCATTAATCATCCATGGGGCCCATGAACTCCTTCGTTTGAGGTTATGCAAGGGCAACAAAGGGCATGTGCCTACTTTGGGGAGGACCCACTTGCATATCTTTTAGTTAAGTTAGTTAAGTTCTTTACCCTTAGACATTCTCACAATCAAATCCTTTTTGTGTGTCCCATCAATGACATCCAATTGTGAGCATCTTCACAATGTTTTTCAATGAAATTCTCTTTTTCTTATTATTGTGAATTATTTAACCCTCTTCAAGTATTTCATCACATTTGCACTTTTTAGAATTTAGTAATGGATTGCTCATCCATTTCACCCTATTTTTTGATCTTCCCACTAACACTATTAAAGGAATTAATCCAGCATAATCACAACCTAGCCCAAGTGTAACTATCGATGAGACAAGGTACCTAAAAGCTTTACATTGCACATTGCATACTAATCCATGATTTTATTGTGATTATAGTGGGAAGCAGGGATTGGAAGCAGGATTGTCTTCACCAAAGGATAGTAGTAGCACCATGCAAAAAGGACCTTTATGATCATTGAATCTTCTCCCTCACTCTTTAGCTACCAAAGGTGTTGGATGTTAATTTTGTCCATGGTATTCAATTCTATTGTCATGAACACCCAATTTTGTAAAATTTTGTAAATCTGTACACTTGGGCACTTAAAATCTTTCTATTCCATCTGAGTTAGTTTGCATGTCAATCAATAATCTCATACCTTATCAATATTTTATAAATGACTTGTTCCTCCTTTTGTTCACTTGAGGATGAGTTTTCATTTAGTCATGGGGGTATGATGAACTATATTTGGTCTAGCTTTGATATCAAAGCCCTAATATTGAATACTTGATATCAAGGCCCAATAAGCACTGTTGGATATCAAATATCGCAAGGTGTGTGCTAGCCTATAAATATAGTGCTTAGGCATATAGTTTGAAAGAAGTTTTTGTCATAGCATAGTAGAGCACTTGTAATTTCTTTTCTCCAAAGTTAGAATATTTTCCAAAGTACCCATAACAGGAGTCATTAAGTGTACAAATCTTTATTTAAGCATTGTTGTACTTGAGCATGGTAGTGTGTGTAGTAATAAAGATGAGCTTTCTGATCAAACCTTGTAGCACCTTGGCTAGCTTAAATATTTTATTCATGCATTTAATGTTTTGTGAAATTCTATTTAATGCCTCCATGTAATTAAGCTAAAGTAAGTTAGCTAGATTAAATATCAGTTAATTAAACACATAAATACGATTGCTTCGAGCATGCATATGATGCTTGGTAATCCTAAGAACACCTAACGTTTGGTAACCCAATAGCATTATACATGTTCAGGATGTGCACGGAAAGTGGGACTGGATACTTAGGTTAGGATAGTTAGTTATTAATTAGTAATTAGATTAGTTAAATTGGTTCACAAATTTAGTTTCAACTTGTTGTTAATCATAGATGAATAAAATATAAAATAATAAAAATCATGTGCCTTAATTACACTTAACCATACAACTAAGCTTCACACATGTCGTTGGAAAGACAACGATCATCATGATTAGATTTCATGTCTTAAAACCAATGTACATGGGAACTTAAGGTCCAAAAAATTTGACCTGATCACATGTGAACACTTATGATTCTCATGGTTGGATGTAGGGGTACCTCACCACTCATCACCTTGCATTGAGAATAATTATTGTGTGGTTGTAGAGCATCATCCTTTGCAATGTCATTTGAGTGTTGTAAGTGATTTGGATCTCTGTGAATTGTGAAAGCATTAATTATAATCTTCATTACATTAATTAAATATAACTATTTTTTATTTTCTAGCATATTAATTATTTTTCATGATATTTGGATTTAGTAGGATTTGAAGGTTAAAATAAATGGAGTAAACCTAGTATTAGAGTGTTAGGTTGATTGTTGCTTGGGAATTTGGTTGTGAGTTTTTATCAATTTTAGATAGTTCTTAAAAAGAAATAGGTTCAAGCCTTGAATAGAGACATAGAGAAAATGAAGTCTATCTTTCAACTAATGATTGCATGATTAGATAAGATCAATACAAAGGTAGACAAGAATGCATGTCCTAGCCATATTTAGACTTGTGGAGATGATGAGCATTCATGTTTAATTGGTGATGAAGAAGTTTCTCAGCTTGATGGAGGGGGAAAAAATGATGAGAAGGGACCATCTAGCTATAGGAGTGTTGAAGCCCATCATCCAAGAATTCCAATGGGAGAAAATCCACTTCCTCATATTAGGGTTTTAAGAGTTCTATTGTTGACATAAACTTCTTCTCATAATAAGCTTGATGATGGGATGAATCAAGGTTTGCCTAAATGTTTAGAAATGCTACTAGACTTCCATACATAGAATTCAAGACTTTCAATAGTGTAGATGTCACCAATGCTTTCTCAAGTTGGTTGAAGGCACTTGATAAGTACTTTGAGTTGGAAGAAGTACCAAACTAGTTAAGGGTACCTATTATTGAATCTAGATTAGAAGGGATGACTTCTACTTGGTGGAAAAATGAGTCCCAAGCTTATGAAAGGAAAAATGATAAACCCATTAGAGATTGGAATCTAATGAAATATAGATTAAGAAGAAAATTTGAATAGTCTCTTTTGAGGCAAGAGACGATCATGAAGTTAAAATTTTTTGGTTTCTTAGAGTAGAAGATAATAATTTATTATTTTTATATAATAGAANTGTTACGTATATATATGCAAGGCATCTCTGGAAATTTGTATCAGGAAATCATCAATGTAATTTTTGCAAGAATTTTGATATTTCATCATCAATTCATTAATCTTTTAGAAATTCATCAATATCATTCATTGCTATTTACTTAATCTTGGAAGTTGAACAATTATAATTTTGGCCATTCACTATTTTAGTTATATCTCAGTCATTTTATAATAATTTTTAGTAATTTTATATTTTTTTGAAAGCTAGAATAGGTGGATACATTCAATTAAAAATATCTATTGTAGTTTTAGAGATATTTTCTTTAAGATTTGGTATATCTTTTGAGTCTTCAAATTTTACGAGAATGAATGATGAAAAATGATTAGATTATTACATCCTCCTCTCACAATGATTTGATGTGATTATAGATTTATTTGAAAGCTAATATCTGTGGAAATGTACAATTAAAATTGTTTCATCAAAAACTCAACAAATTTTGAGTTATTATCTCTCAAATTTGCACTACTAGAATTATAATAATTTTTTATAGGTTGGAAAGAATATAATATATCCATAGCTTCTAGATAACTTTTGTAGTACTTCTTATTTCCAAATTGTAGATAAATTCCTAATATTTCCAAAAATAAAAATTTTATAAGCTTATTCATTATAAAGTCAAGATAACCAAGAAATGTTTTTTCTTATTGAAATTACTTCAAAATTCCTAAGGCAAGGTGACAAAGATGTCAAGGATTTTTATATAGAATTTTGTAAACTATTCCATCAAGCTAAAGTAAATTTGGAGAAGTATGAATAGGTTTAAATTATGAATAGGTTTTAATCTTTCTAGGAGGTCTCAAATTGATGTATCAGTAGGAGTTCTCATTCTATGAGCCATAAACTCTTGATGAGACTTATGATTTGGTACTTAAGGTAGAAAAGAAACTAAGCAGATTTGGGAATAGAGGCAAACAAGCCTCTATGGGAAAGAAAAAGGGATCTAAATCAAAGAAGGGATTCAAGTCCAAATTTGAAAATAAGTATGGCAACCATGATAAGAAGACTAAGAAGGATAACAAGAAGGAGAAAGGAAAGGGAGACAAGGGTCAAGGCAATAGCTTATTAAATATTTAGTGCTTCACATGTGGAGAATGGGGACATAAGCAATGACAGTGTCAACTTCTCAAGGTAGCTAAGGACAAGGATGTGTAAATAATACAAATAAAGGAGACATCAAGCTAAGCTCTTCAAAGAGGTAATCCTACAGCTTNCCAAATAAAGGAGACATCAAGCTAAGCTCTTCAAAGAGGTAATCCTACAGCTTCCAAGATTGAAAAACTTTCTGAATTAAATTCTTATGCGTTCATGGGAAATATGAAAAAGAGGAGACCAACATGCTAAAAAATTGTTGCTTTGGACTAGGACCAAGTGTTTACTTAGTAGGGAATGGATTCATATTTTGATTTATGGGGAAGTCCAAGAAAATGTTATTTCATCTAGGATAGTTAATATATTAGGTTTGGTAACTAATCCTCATACAAGATCCTACCAAGTACATTAATTGTTAAGAGAATTCTCTCAAGAAATGAGAAAGAAATGTGTTTTAAAATTTAAAATTTTGAGTTTTTATGATATTGTGAAATGTGATGTACTTCCAATTAATTGTGTTAATGTAATTATTGGTAGATCTTTGAATTTTGATAATGGTCCATAATTTGATGAAGTAATAAATCTATAGAGTGTAGCTAGACTTGATGGAATCCATGAGTTGATTCCTATGACAGCTAGTCAAGCAAAAGGTTTTAACATAGATGTAGACTAATGTGGAAGGAAAGACGCAATTTTATTTATATCATATTATATATAATAAACTATATGTAGAAGCTCACTATCTTTTAGCTACTATTTCCATCATGTATTAGAATGTTATTAGTAAGCTTCACTTAAGTTCTCATCATCTTTGAATTGAAAGTGGAAGATGGATTCAACTACCTTGAGAAGAGCACAATTGTAAATTGTGCATATGAGGAGTTGATGAGTGGCGAGGTACCCCTACACTCAACCATACGAAACGAGCATCGCA